>JAGKQL010000042.1:1352918-1428518 GCA_018398635.1 Cyprinodon brontotheroides | reverse complement strand
AGCTATAGGTGAACTGACAATGCCTTACGTGCATGGCAGCTGGATGCTGGAATACATCGGGTAAAAAGTGAAAAAAAGAGTTATTCCACCTTTCTGATTCCTGATCCTCCACGGACGGGTTGGTCGCTGGATCGCCAACTTGAAGAGGGAGGATTTGCCATCGAACTTCTGGCCAGAGAAAAACCCGTAATATGAAGCGCCAACATTTGGAAGAAGAATGTTTTCAAGATGACTGGATAATAGCGCGTGACAAAACACCAGATACAGCACTGGGACTTGATCAACAGTCAATACCACACGTGATGTCACCAACCAGTAGGTGGCAGTAGTGTTCCTTGACAAACCATGGATGCTCCAGTAAAGCACATTTTCACATGAAAAATTACTCTGAATTAAAAACACTGATCATTTATTGAACAGGATGGAATCATTTCAGAAGTTTGAATTCTGAATATGAGCGGACTTTTCCTTTAATAAGAATAATCATAAAACTATTAATGACGATGATGGTGATGATGATCAATAGAAATCAAATTAACTTCATTTTTTAATGTGTTTTATTCAAAGCCATTCATGGAGGCAGTGCTGCCATCTTGTTGTGTTCTCTTCCATCTCTCAAACCCGTAATTGACGCTCACATCAGCAGAGGCTCTTCCTGGTTCTCCTGTTGCTCTGGATAAAATAACTGATATCTCGTTTCATTTTACCGGCTTCCTTGGTAGAATATTTTTAGCCAGTTTTCACTTTAAACTGAAATGAGATTGTCTGAAATCCAAAATGAAACCATCCTCTCTGTGACTAAGCGGGTAGTACCGGAAGAGAATTAGTGCCACAAAAAGTTGACTGATTATTCTATTTTAACATAGAAAAAAAAAAAAGTCAGAATTCTAACTTTTTTTTCTCATATTAAACTTACGGTAATAAAACTAAAAATAAAAAAGATACTGTAAACTTTTTCTTTTTTTTTTTTTTCCAGTGCCCCCATTCCTAAAAAAAAGAAAACAAAGTCAAAATACAGACTTTTTTTCTCATATTAAACTCAAATAAAAATGAAAAAAAGGGTCAGTTATCTTTTTTCTGTTTTTTTTTTCCCAGTGGTAACTGCATCTAAAATAAAAAGAAATAAAAAGTCAAATTCTGTCCTTTTTTTCCTCATATTAATCTAAAAATATATTTGACAGATTAATCTAACCTTTCAGTGTTTTTGTTTTTTGTTGTTTTTGCTACTGGCCCCATTAAAAACTAAGAAAAAAGTCAGAATTTGACTTTTATGAATTGGCTAATTTTCAGGGACCCTAATCCTGTTCTTTGGTTTGATCTGATCTTGATTTATTTCTGATTGGCAGACTTTTTACTGGTTGAACTCTGTTTTGTCGTGTGGTGTTTCGTCCCTGCAGCTTTTAGATGAGGCCCTATATAACAGAGCCATGGCTGAACATTGTCTGAGTTTTCTTCCATAAAAAATTTTGTTTTTAGTAAAACCCTCCTGATTGAACAGAGTAAAAAGCCATTAGAAAGGTTGTGGCGCTTTCTAAAAGATGTATAGCCCAGAAGCTTCCGTATAAAGATGATGGTCTGAGATACTTTGCTGCTTTAGGACCTGAAGGACTCGCTGTAATCCATCCAACCATGATTAGATTTCTATCTAGAGAATTTAACATTACTGATGTGAGCTTGATTGAATCACTTGTGTTGAGACGGTTGATAAACTGTAGATTTTTGTCAAAGTTCCTTTGGTCAAACCGACTCTGAGCAAAGCTAATGCTTTAACACTTTAAAGGGCAAGTTACCATTTCTGATACATCTTATTTTGGCATTTGAACAATTCGATGAGCCTCTGAATGATATATTACCCACTGTAAATTAAGTTTAAAAAAAACGTTATCAAAAAAAAAAAGGTAAAAAGCTAAAAGTTAAAAAGATAATAAGCCTATTTAACATTTATAGTTAGGTTTATAAACTAAAAAAAGTAAGTGCCAGTATCGGCATTAATGCCTCTAAGGTTATTTTGGACCAAATCAATGTGTTCCTTTCACTTTCAGATTGTTTTCATGAATTTCTTATAGAAGCACTATATATCCCGATATATATATACACTCACCGGCCACTTTATTAGGTACCCCATGCTAGTAGCGGGTTGGACCCCCTTTTGCCTTCAGAACTGCCTCAATTCTTGGTGGCATAGATTCAACAAGGTGCTGGAAGCATTCCTCAGGGAGCTGGTCCATATTGACATGATGGCATCACTGATTTGCCGCAGATTTTTGTCGGCTGCACATCCATGATCGCGAGAATCTCCCGTTCCACCACATCCCAAAGATGCTCTATTGGATTGAGATCTGGTGACTGTGGAGGCCATTTGAGTACAGTGAACTCATTGTCATGTTCAAGAAACCAGTCTGAGATGATTCCAGCTTTATGACATGGCGCATTATCCTGCTGAAAGTAGCCATCAGAAGTTGGGTACATTGTGGTCATAAAGGGATGGACATGGTCAGCAACAATACTCAGGTAGGCTGTGGCGTTGCAACGATGCTCAATTGGTACCAAGGGGCCCAAAGAGTGCCAAGAAAATATTCCCCACACCATGACACCACCACCACCAGCCTGAACCTGAGAACTGTTGATACAAGGCAGGATGGATCCATGCTTTCATGTTGTAGACGCCAAATTCTGACCCTACCATCCGAATGTCGCAGCAGAAATCGAGACTCATCAGACCAGGCAACGTTTTTCCAATCTTCTATTGTCCAATTTCCATGAGCTTGTGCAAATTGTAGCCTCAGTTTCCTGTTCTTAGCTGAAAGGAGTGGCACCCGGTGTGGTCTTCTGCTGCTGTAGCCCATCTGCCTCAAAGTTCCACGTACTGTGCGTTCAGAGATGCTCTTCTGCCCACCTTGGTTGTAACGGGTGGTTATTTGAGTCACTGTTGCCCTTCTATCAGCTCCAACCAGTCTGGCCATTCTCCTCTGACCTCTGGCATCAACAAGGCATTTCCGTACCACAGAACTGCCGCTCACTGGATGTTTTTTCTTTTTCGACCATTCTCTGTAAACCCTAGAGATGGTTGTGCGTGAAAATCCCAGTAGATCAGCAGTTTCTGAAATACTCAGACCAGCCCCTTCTGGCACCAACAATCATGCCCGCGTTCAAAGTCACTCAAATCACCTTTCTTCCCCATACTGATGCTCGGTTTGAACTGCAGGAGATTGTCTTGACCATGTCTACATGCCTAAATGCACTGAGTTGCCGCCATGTGATTGGCTGCTTAGAAATTAGTGTTAAGGAGCAGTTGGACAGGTGTACCTAATAAAGTGGCCGGTGAGTGTATATTCGGGCAAGTTGACGCTTCTTGTCATAAATTTTTGCACGCATGCAAAATTGAAATTTGGATTTTTACAGTATTTCACTGAGTTCCCCTATAAAGGGTTAATACAGATGAAGACCTAAAAGTTGTTATAAATCCAAGTAGACACAGTTTAAGGGTTTGTTGGTTAAATAATATTATTATAATTATTATATAATATAATTTAGTTTTTCTACTCTTGGTTTTGGGGTTTTCACCTCATATATTCCTTACAGACCTGCAATAAACCCGTCTCTTTAAATCAGTAAATGTTCCTCCTGTGGGTTTTTGCTGTATTATTAGCTTTAAAATGTTCAAGTTAGAAGTTAGATCAGTTTTATTTGTAGGTTTTTCTGAGATAGAAAAGGTTTAACTAATTTCACTGAGTGGCCTATAAAAGGTTAACCTAAATGGAGACGAAGAACCGTTCGATTGACATGTTTAATCTTGTAATAAAGAACAGCATGGAGCGCTGAATTATTAACGGGGTGTTAATAAATAGATTAACTGCCTTCTTGCACCTTAAGCTCTCTATAAGATCCTGTGTTGCTTCGATTTCTGACTGCAAACCGGATTTTTCTGTCAGACTGTTTCTCCTTCATGCATACATGCAGCAGCTCTGTTGGAGTCCATGACTTTGTGTTAAGATCAGGCGGCTCACAGAGGCTTTTAATTCAATTAGAAATTTTGTTTTTCCTTTGACTTGTTTTAATGTCCCTCTGGCTTTTTGAGCAGTAAACCGTGACCATGCCGCCGTGACGAAGCCTGGATGAACATTGCTTCTCTTTTTGTCATAAACAGGCCAACAGATCGCTGTTGCTTTGGCTGCAGGGGGTGTTGCACTTAGCGAGGTCCTTGTGCTGCAATAAGTCGCAAGATAGCAGAGGTGTTTGCATATAAGGACCTTTGCTACCTGGTGTCGTGGCATTCAGCTATTCTTGAGCAAAAACTGGGTAAATTAAGTAAAAAATATATCAACTGCATCACAATTTAGCCTACTAAAAATGATCTGGATGGGTAAAAAAACACCCCATTCTGTCCTTCTACATAATCCACTAATCAAGAACTAAGGCGGCAGGTTCAGTACTCTGTGACTCCGCCCATTGTTGCTTACTATGCAGTCAGGAGACGCTGAAAACCAATGGTGGACGAAGTGCTCAGCTGTACCAGATGCTGCTATCTGTCATGCTGTCACTGCATTTAAAGAAAGAAAAACCGCAGCAGTGGATTTCAAAGCTAAGCTGAGCCTAAAGGATGAAGTAACCAGCAGCTTCCTTGGAATGTAGTGGAGTAGAAAGTACAATATTTGACTTCGAGATGTAGTGCAGGAAAAGTTATAAGGACCCCTCCGAAAAAGGATTCAAGTAAAGATACTCAAAAAAAGTACTTAAATATAGTAATTAAGGTAATATACTTTGTTATTTTGCACCACTGCCAAAAACCAACACCATAAAAGAAGGTTCAGGAACCTTTAGCCATAAGCCCAGCTCAGAACAGCAGAATAGTTATTAGTTGACGCCTCCAAGCTAGCCACAGTGTTAGAGCTTGTGGTTTGTCATCTTCTGAGGCTGATGTTGAAGCCAAATTGGTTCAATGTTCCCCACAGTTCATGTGAACATGTCACCACCTACTGGTGGAGTGCAGTACTACATCTACTAAAATGATGCTGTTTTTTTTTTTTTTTTTCTTTTTTTCCTTTTTTCCCTTTTAAGTTACTTTGAAATTGATAATGATTGTACGGAAGAGGATTAGGGCCACTGAAAAAAAAAGTAAACTGATTTTTAAATTTTATTTCAAAGTTTAACATCAGAAAGTAAAGTCAGGAATCCTGAGATTAAAATCAAGAATTCTGAGAAAAAGTCCAGAATTCTGATTCTTTTTTCTCTCTGAATTCTGACTTTAATCCCAGAATTCTGACTTTCACCTCAGAAGGCCTCTGACTTTAATCTTGGGGAGAATTCTGATGACTTTTTTGAAATCCTCAGAATTCTGAGGTGTTAATGGACGGATTCTGTTGTTTCTCAGAATTCTGAACCAATTTAAAGTATTCGCACATCTGCAAATTTTCACGAGTCTGAAATGCTAACTTTACTGGCGCTGAGTCCAACACTGTTTTTTTTGGTGTAAAGTCTAAGCAGGTAGATTGCATCAGAGCGTCGGGTCGCACTTTTCTCAAACATTCTGACTTTGAACCTTTCAGAATTCTGAGGTTTCTTTTTTACAGTTTGAGCTGTACTGAGTACTCAATTCTGTGTAACCTACAACGAATGCCCTGACTTAGAGGATCTCAGATATCTGGAACCATGCCCCAAAATGTTAGAATTCTGACTTTTTCCCTCAAAAGTTTTTAGCTTTCAGTTATTCTAAGTTTTTCTAATTTGTTGACTTTGGTGTATTTTGTATATTATAAAAAAGTCAGTTATTCTGAGAAAAAAAGTCAGAATTCTTAGATTAAAGTCTAGAAACTGTGAGAAAAAAGTCAGAATTCTGATTATTAAAGTCAGAATTCTGAGAAAAAAGTCTCCCTGAGAATTCTGGGATTAAAGTGCTGGTTCCTTTAGAATTGTAGTTGTTTCAGAATCTCTTGAGATTAAAGTCAGAAAAAAAAATCAGATAACTTTTTTTTTTTTTTTTGGTTCTTTTCAGTGGCCCTAATCCTCTTCCGTATGATTGGTCTGTACAATAAAATCTTTTAAGTTTTTTTTATTGTAAAATGTCTTAGAAGAGAAGTAATATGTAACAGTTACTACATAGTTTCTGTGCCATTTTAGTAAAAATAAGCTCAAGCAGACAGTAAAAGTGTTTGTGAAAATTGGGCAATGATGAGCAAAATGAAAGGTGTTTGTCCATTTTTTTTACAAACATTATAGTTTTTCCACAGTTATTTTGTTTTAATCCAGTTGGAAGTTTTGTGTTCAACCAATCCGTTGGCTAAACCAACAAATCTAATTTTGCAGTGTTTTTACCCATTCTATATTTGTACCAGGGCAAACCAATACAAATTAGTCACATTAGCCAAAATACTGATTAAGTATTATCGCAACTTTCAAAAGTTCAAGGTGGAACTCAAACCAACAACCTCAGGATTAGAAGTCAGTGTCTAACAAGCTGACGGACTAGCATTGATGGGCCAGCTTGAAACACCAAGCTGGTGGCATTAAACCCAATGTTATAACTGTAAACTATGGCTTGCTCAGATTTTTAAAATCGTAGTCATAAATAAGTGTCAAATCATTCTGGCTTAAATATAAATATAAATGTGTTTCTTTATCAGACAATATTGTCCCAAAATTTGTGAAAATTTCTATTTAAAAAAATCCTATCTTAAAATGTTTTTTTTTCATTATCTTCTGCAGGCCAGTTAGTAAATTAACACCTAAATTCGCCATATATATCAACGTCATCTGTCAATCAAATTTTTTTCGTCACAGCATCTTGATTCATATGTCGCAGCTGATATCTTATAACGTTGAAACCAGAATCCTTTCCTTTCCCCATTGAGTTCGTCCCAGTGTTCATGGGGATGGACGTTCGTGTCTTCGGCAGGCGTAGAGCTAACAGAACTGGCAGCGTTCTGAGGCAAGGGCTCAAACATGTACGGCTGGAAGCCTTCTACACCAAACCAAGCTTCTGCCGCCCTGGC
Source organism: Cyprinodon brontotheroides (assembly GCA_018398635.1). Classification (NCBI taxonomy): domain Eukaryota; kingdom Metazoa; phylum Chordata; class Actinopteri; order Cyprinodontiformes; family Cyprinodontidae; genus Cyprinodon; species Cyprinodon brontotheroides. The sequence continues at coordinate 1,421,529 of JAGKQL010000042.1, read as the reverse complement.
GTCCTCTTCCACAACATCTTCGTCCCCGCTTTTCTCCTCTAAATAAAAAATGGACGACAGAGGAGACTCATCCACGACCTCCAACACTAAACTCTCCTCCTCTTGCATGTTTCCGCTGTCCATAGCGTTCCTTGACAGTGTCGTTTCTAAGTCACCAATTTAGTGCTACTTGGTCCCAATGGAATTTCCCATTGGGAACCTACTGTCAACATGCAACTTTTAGCTAGATCAAACAATTTAAAGTGGGCCAGGAGCATTACTTAGAGTAGTAACCATTCAAAATTTCCCCACTTTCCTTAGCTGGTCCTCTGCTGGTCCTTGGGTATTCCTTGGCAGGTCCTTGGCTGGTCCTTGGCTGTTCCTTGGCTGGTCCTTGGCTGTTCCTTGGCAGGTCCTTGGCTATTTCCTGGCTGGTCCTTGGCTGGCTCTGGCTATTCCTTGGGCTGGTCCTTGGCTATTCCTCTTGGCTGGTTCTGCTCATTTCGTGGCTGGTCCTGGCTGTTCCTTGGCTATTCCTTGGCTGGTCCTTGCTATTCCTTGCCATTCCTTGGCTGGTCCTGGCTGGTCCTTGGAAGGCTCCTTTGGCAGGTCCTTGTCTATTCCTTGGCTGGTCCTTGGCTGCTCCTTTACTTCGGTCATTGGCTGGTCCTTGCCTATTCCCGGGCTGGCCTTGGCTGGTCCTGCCTATTCCTTGGCTGGTCCTTGCAACCTTGGCCATTCCTTGGCTGGTCCTTGGCTATTCCTTGGCTGGTTCTGCCTGGTCTCTTGGGCTGGTTCTTGCCTTTTCGCGGGCTGGTCCTGGCTTTTCGCAGCTGGTCCTTTTGGCTATTCCTGGCTGTCCTTGCCTGTTCCTTTGCTGTCCTTGCTCATTCCTTGGCAGGTCCTTGGCTGTTCCCTTGGCTTCTTCCTTGGCTGATCCCCTGGCTATTCCTTGCCTATTCCTTTGGCTGGTCCTGGCTGGTCCTTGCTCTATTCCTCCTGGCTGGTCCTTGGAAGGCTCCCTTGGCAGGTCCTTGTCTATTCCTTGGCTGGTCCTTGGCTGCTCCTTTACTTCGGTCATTGGCTGGTCCTTGCCTATTCCCGGGCTGGCCTTGGCTGGTCCTGCCTATTCCTTGGCTGGTCCTTGCAACCTTGGCCATTCCTTGGCTGGTCCTTGGCTATTCCTTGGCTGGTTCTGCCTGGTCTCTTGGGCTGGTTCTTGCCTTTTCGCGGGCTGGTCCTGGCTTTTCGCAGCTGGTCCTTTTGGCTATTCCTGGCTGTCCTTGCCTGTTCCTTTGCTGTTCCTTGCTATTCCTTGGCAGGTCCTTGGCTGTTCCCTTGGCTTCTTCCTTGGCTGATCCCTGGCTATTCCTTGCCTATTCCTTTGGCTGGTCCTTGGCTGGTCCTTGCTCTATTCCTTGGCTGTCCTCGCAGTCCTTGCTGGTCCTTATTGGTCCTGGCTTTTCCTTGCCTATTCCTTGCCATTCCTGTCCTGCTCATTCCTTGGCTGTCCCTGCAGGTCCTTCCTGGCTATTCAAGGGCTGGTACTTACGTCCCTTGGCAGGTCTCTGGCTGTCCCTGCTCTATTCCTTCCTGGCTGGTCCTGCCTATGTCTTTGGCTGGTCCTTACATAATCCTTGCTAGCCCCATATTCCGCTGTACTTGGCTGTCCCTTGGCAGGTCCTTGGCTGGTAGGTCCTTACGCTGGTCCTTGGCTGGTCCTTGGCTGGTCCTCTTGCCTATTCATTGGCTGGAAGTCCTCTTTTTGGCAAGTTCCCTTTTGCCAATTCCCTTTTTAAAACATCTAAAAATATTCTTTTTTTCTGTAATGATTTGTGGACATTAAGATCTAAAGAGAAGCAACATCTCCTGGTCAGACCCTGTAATTTAATGAAAGGGTGGACTCAGAGGGGAAAAAAATGGCTGGATGTAAATCTTTTTCTGCTTGACCTCACTGAGGGTGGATGGGGGAGGTATTCTATTAGTAAGTGGTATGCCAATAATCCAAAATGGTAACTTGCCCTATAAAGGGTTTAAAATAATCCAACTGAGCAAAGATAGTCTGATTCTGCTCTCCAATATAAAACACTCCATATCAGTGGTATACAGGCTTAATACAATAAATAGAGGAAAAATAACCCATGTCTATTTTTATGCTGTCATATTTGAAGCGGCCTCTGCTGCCCTTCCTGCAGCCTTCATTCAGTTTATTTATATGGCGCCAGTTAACAACAGATGTCGTCCTGAAGCACTTTGCAGGGCAAACAAGTCCAGTTTACATACAGATGGAAACAATCGAATAAATCCAATTATAAAACGACATTCCAATGTAATTATGATACAAGGTGGAGAAGCTCAGAATGTTCTGATCATTGGAAAAGCTTCCTGCAGGCAGCTGGAGTTTGTTTCCACATCTTAATGAAGCTCTTTTCTATCATCCAGTGTCTCCAGCGGCAGAGCGGCTGCGTTACATCCTGAACGAAGAGGATGACGGGCCCACACCGACGCTCTTCACCGAGATGGACACTCTGCAGCGAGAGGGCGACGAGCTGGAGTGGAAGGAGTCGGCCAGGTGTGCGTCCACGCCCACAATATCTGTTAGCTGAATCTACCTGATGGTCACTAAGACAGGTTTCAGTAGGTAGACAGGAGACGTGGTCAGGAAGTGACTTAAACCAGTTAGATTTACGGTAAATATCTGACAGATAGGAGAAAAACCGAGATGAAGACCAGAGCACACCAAGGGGGGGATTTACAGTTAGGCAATACTAAGTCGTTGCCTAGAGACCCAAGTTCCTGGGGGCCCCATTAAACTCTGTTTACATGTATGGTTAATACAACTATTCCTTATTTGTGCACATTAATTATGTTTTTGATAAAACGCTAAGTGTCCACCATATTGGATCAGTCCATTTGCTGCACATGTTCAGAAAGGTTCAAACAAACCATTTGAAAACAAACCATGCAAAGAGCAGTGTTGCCACCCGAAGGCTAGTCGCTATATTTAGCCACTTTTCAGACCCCTCTAGCACTTGATTTCTAAAAAGCTCCTAGCCACCCAGAGACTTTTTCTGCTACTGAGACTTTGGAGACAACATTCAACAACAGCTGAACTCTGCTCTCCAGAGCGGTGTAGATTGCAAGCTCTCTATCTTGTTCGTTGTCATGATTCATGCAGCTATTATTTCATCCAAGTAAATGAAAAATGGAGAACAGATAAGCAGATCATGGCTTGTCTACAGTGAAAAGAAGGACTGCTATTTACTTGGCCTTCCTTTTTGAAACACATTATGTGAAGGAGCAATCAGCCAAGTGAGCTTAGTGCTTGAAAAAATTTTTCATTCCTTTAGAGACAGCATGAAAAAGTCAGCTGAGTACAAAAAAAGGGAGGAAAACAAGAAAAAGGACAAGAAGAGAGGGACACAACCTAGAACAGATAATGGATGTCTATTCTATTAACATTCTCACTTCAAAGGACCCCCTGCCTGTCTTTGCCTAGGGCCCCAAATTTCCTAAATCCGCCCCTGAATCTCATTAATGTCCAGATACGTTTTCTGCTGATTCACTTTGTCTTCTTCTTGTCTTCTGGCGTCTTCAGGTGGGTGAAGTTTGAGGAGAAGGTGGAGGAAGGAGGAGAGCGATGGAGCAAACCCCACGTGTCCACGCTCTCCCTGCACAGTCTCTTTGAGCTCAGGACATGTCTCCAAACAGGGACGGTCCTCCTGGACTTGGACGGCTACTCATTGCCTCAGATCATTGGTGAGATTATTGATTTTCTGCATCTCTTTTAAGTCTCTTTTAACGGTTTCATGCATCAGAAACAACAAAACCCACAAATTAAAGTAATCCCAGCACACAGGGTCTGTGATTGGTTTGGAGTTTAGCAAATTAAAGGTTTTTTTCTTAGGTTTGAAGCCAGGTACGTAAATAAGGTTCCAACATGCTCGACCTTATTCTTGCTGCATGCAGGGTGACTCCTCAAAGAACTCGCCACAAACCAAACATAGTTTAAACAGTCAGTAGAAGGTTATTCATAACCTCATTCATACTGACCAGTTGGTTGTAACCAAAGTAGTGGAAACTATCAGCAAAGATGATGTATTAGGTTTCATTTATATGGAGTTAAATGGCATAAGAATTATAGGCAAACAAGTTAGGCACAATAATTGACATTAGGATGATTCATGTAGGATCAAAAAATTAAAAACTTAAACTAAAATCTAAAACTTTAGCATCTTAAAAGCTCAAAAGCTAAAATTTTTGAGTAACGTGTGTTCTTTCATTAAAAATAAACTCTGAAAGATACTAAACTATTCTTAAATGTTGAGAAAAAGTTCAGAGAAAGGATCTTTTATTAGTGTTTAACCTTTTTAGTTAAAAGGGTTTGGCCATAATGACCTTTATTAAATCAGGTAGAAACAGAGGAAGACTTTAACCCCTCAGAAACCATCTAAAATGAGAAGCACGGCGGTGGAAGTATCATGGTTTTTAGGGTTTTTGTTTGTTTTAGTTAAAACATTAAAAAGCAACTAAAGAGAGATAAACTAAAATGGGAGCAGAGACAGAATCGTATCTGAAGAGCAACCAATGGCCACTAGTGGCAAAGCTGAAAAGGTGTTTGAACGCGGAGGCCTCCACCCCTGCCTCAGTCCATGCGGATGGTCAAACTCCCAGCAAGCTTTGGTAGAAGGATCCAGGTCAAACACTCTGGATTTTTCACGCAGCAAAAAAACACAAATGACTTCCTGATAGTATCCTAGCTAAGCCTAGCCTGCAGTTTCATCTGATCTGTGTTCAAGCCTCCGTTTGGTTCTCTGAATGAAGCGTGTGTTTCTGAATCCATTTCTGTCCAGACGACATCATCGAGAGGCAGGTAGAAGAAGGCATGCTGTCACCTGACCTCAGGGAGAAGATCAGCTTTGTCCTCTTGAGGAAACACCGACATCAGACCAAGAAGCCGATCCACCGTTCCCTGGCCGACATGGGCAAGTCCAGCTCCTCTGGAAGTAAGCGTCCCTGCTGCAGACCGACCTCCATGTTTAACAGAACATTATAAAGTCCTCGTCATTATGATGTCATTAAAAATATATTTTCCTTTATTTCTCCTTATTCTCCGTATTAACAGCCCTAATCTGTTCGCCATAGTAACAGCTTAGCATATCTACATGTTTTTGTCAAGACATCCTGGATTCATATTATACCTCAGTTGGTAAATGGGTGCCTGCTCTCCAGCAGCCAGCAGGGCTCATATCCTCCACAGGGGACTCATTAATGTTTGATGAGTTAATTACCACGGTAACATTTCCCCATCTCATCAGGGCAGAGCGCATGCTGCTCAGAGAATCAGACAACTCCACCTACAACTATTTTGTTTCTGTTTAGCGGATGTTGGTGCTTCCTGTTCCTAACAGATCGAAATGTACCACCCAGAGGTGGAGGGGGTCCGGGTCCGGGTCCGGGCCAGGGGCCCAACTTCAACCGCTCCACAGAAGATCTTCGAATGAAACAGCAAGCAGCTAACTACGGACGCCTGCGTGAGTCATGTTCTGTGGCTGCAGCCCTAAAAGCATGAAATATTTATAAGTTAAGGTGTTAAAAATAAAAATAAAATAAATCACAAATGCACAGAAAAAAAATCTAAATCTAAAGTCATTTGTTTTCTTAAAATAAGTGCATTTGGAGGTCAGTGAGTTACTTTGCCAATACAACAAGACAATTTACATTTGAAATAAGAAAACAATGTGCTTTGAAGTTATTTTAAATGCACTTATTACCGTATAAATCTCTCTAATATAGGCCCCGGCCTTTATTTCACTCAAGAATTGCATCAGTGGACCAGGCTTTTATTGGATAGAGGCCAGTATTAGAGACAGGCCTTCTATTGCTATTTGAGCAAAACAGACTACCAGTGGAGATGAATAAAAATGAGATTTTTGTGTCTATTTGAACCTATAAAACACTAGGTTCATTTCTATTGAAAAAGTACAGTTACCATGTCTGCGCTTGGTTTGAAGTAAAAAAATAAAAAAATCCTCTTGGATTCTAATTTCCCTCACTCCCTCCTCAGCTTTCCTCCTCCTCTTCATCTCTCCCTTTAATCTCCTCATCACTGGCGCTCCTCCTCATGTTGTGCTGGTGTCTGTTCTCTTCCTCGGCGCCCAGGCGGGCAGCAGTCGAAGCACTGTCGATCCAGCTTCGCAGGGCTGTGGTACTTGTATAGTTACTACCACAAGTATAATGTTGAGGTATGCCCAGAAAAAGCGTTTATAGCCCCGGCCTGTATTAGAGACCGGCCATTATTTACACTCCTCTGACAGCGCAGACCATTAGCATTATTAGAACCCGCCGCTATTGGAATACAGGCCAATATTAGAGAATTTACGTATCTACTTATCTTATTTCAAGAGGAAAAATATTCAACATTCCATTGGTAAATCATCTTATTTACCTACTCAAAAATAACGACAGCAGCTACAAGGGCATATGACAGTTTCCCAACCTGGCACAAGCCGGTTCCCAACTAGCACAAACCGGTTCCCAACTGGCATAAGCCGGTTCCCAACTGGCATAAGCCGGTTCCCAACTGGCACAAGCCAGTTCCTAACTAGCAATAAACCGGTTCCCAACTGGCACAATGCCGATTCCCAACTAGCACAAACCGGTTCCTTAACTGGTACAAGCCGGTTCCAAATCTAGGACAAACCGGTTCCCAACTGGCATAAGCCGGTTCCTAACTAGCACAAACTGGTTCCTTAACTGGCACAAGCCGATTCTCAGCTAGCACAAACCGGTTCCCTAACTGGTACAAGCCAGTTCCTAATCCAGCACAAACCGGTTCTTCAATCTGGCACAAGCCGGTTCCCAACTAGCACAAACCGGTTCCCCAACTGGCATAAGCCGGTTCCCAACTGGCATAAGCCGGTTCCTAACTGGCACAAGCCGGTTTCCCAACTGGCATAAGCCGGTTCCCAACTGGCATAAGCCGGTTCCTAACTGGCACAAGCCGGTTTCCCAACTGGCATAAGCAAGCCGGTTCCCAACTGGCACAAACCGGTTTCCCAACTGGCATAAGCCGTTCGGTTCCCAACTGGCACAAACCGGTTCCCAAATGGCATATGCCGTTTTTCAAAACTGGCAGGCTAGATATCACATTTGGCTCTCACTCTCAGTCCAAATCAAGGCTAAATACACTTAATTTAAGAAAAGTTGAATTATTTCTAGATCAATTTTTCAGTGTACACATTTAACAAGGTAAAGATTTTAAAAGGGGAAAAAGTTAAAATACGTCTGCAGGCTGCAGTTCCGTTTGAATTCACCAAGTCACTGATTTTTTCCAAGCATTTCAAATATTTCTTAATTGCTGCTCATACATTTGCAGACACGTCATCTACTGGAACAAGATTTGAGATCTTATTTACCTACTCAAATTAACAGCAGCTACAAGGGCATATGACAGTTTCCCAACTGGCACAAGCCGGTTCCCAACTAGCATAAGCCGGTTCCCAACTGGCATAAGCCAGTTCCCAACTATCACAAACCGGTTCCCAACTGGCATAAGCCAGTTCCCAACTAGCACAAACCGGTTCCCAACTGGCACAAGCCGGTTCCCAACTAGCACAAACCGGTTCCCAACTGGCATAAGCCGGTTCCCAACTGGCATAAGCCGGTTCCCAACTGGCACAAGCCAGTTCCTAACTAGCACAAACCGGTTCCCAACTGGCACAAGCCGATTCCCAACTAGCACAAACCGGTTCCCAACTGGCACAAGCCGGTTCCCAACTAGGACAAACCGGTTCCCAACTGGCATAAGCCGGTTCCTAACTAGCACAAACTGGTTCCCAACTGGCACAAGCCGATTCTCAGCTAGCACAAACCGGTTCCCAACTGGCACAAGCCGGTTCCCAACTAGCACAAACCGGTTCCCAACTGGCATAAGCCGGTTCCCAACTGGCATAAGCCGGTTCCCAACTGGCACAAGCCAGTTCCTAACTAGCACAAACCGGTTCCCAACTGGCACAAGCCGATTCCCAACTAGCATAAGCCGGTTCCTAACTGGCACAAGCCGGTTTCCCAACTGGCATAAGCCGGTTCCCAACTGGCATAAGCCGGTTCCTAACTGGCACAAACCGGTTTCCCAACTGGCATAAGCCGGTTCCCAACTGCACAAACCGGTTCCCAACTGGCACAAGCCGGTTCTCAACTGGCATAAGCTGGTTCCCAAATGGCATATGCCGTTTTTCAAAACTGGCAGGCTAGATATCACATTTGGCTTTCACTCTCAGTCCAAATCAAGGCTAAATACACTTAATTTAAGAAAAGTTGAATTATTTCTAGATCAATTTTTCAGTGTACACATTTAACAAGGTAAAGATTTTAAAAGGGGAAAAAGTTAAAATACGTCTGCAGGCTGCAGTTCCGTTTGAATTCACCAAGTCACTGATTTTTTCCAAGCATTTCAAATATTTCTTAATTGCTGCTCATACATGTGCAGACACGTCATCTACTGGAACAAGATTTGAGTAAAGGTTTGGGTTTGCTCAAACCACCATAAAGTGTCCTGCCACACTTTTCAGTCACATTTAAAGGCTCCGTATAAACCAAACTCCAATTCTCTTAACTTTGAACTATCTTATAATGTTCCTTCTTAAAAATCATTCCCACAGTGGTATTTTACCCTGATTACTGTGTTTCTGGGTAATCTTTATGAATTCTGCTGTGTGAGTAGCAGCCCCTCCCTCACCTGGAAGAACAGGCAGCCATGACAGTTTGACTTCAAGGAGAGTGTGATCATTTTACTCAAAGATGAGACCAACTGGCTCTTCTGGCAGCTAATCTGCACGGTCATATTTAAGCTGATATCCAAGTAATTGAAATGGTTTATTTTCTGGGTGAAATGGCACCAGAGCAAGACTATTCCCCAAACAAACATACCTGTAGTGCTGGAATTAATATTTCACCATATAGAAAACTAAAAAGCAGGATATAGCACCTTCATTTTTTCCCCTTCAAACTATTTTATGATCTGTGTCGGGGTTTGGTTGAGGTTTTAATGACCTAAATGCAGAGGCTTGGAGGAAGAGATGAGTTCTTGTAGTTTCTATGGAGTTATCAAAGGTGACAGAGGCAAGAATCCAAAAATCCAACATAAAAATGTAAATAAACCAGAACCATGGAGACGTCAGGGTAAAACATGGGAGAGGAAAGACGAGGAACCAGCACTGAGGAACTGCACAGGGAGAGTATTTATGGCTGACTGAACCAAGACAGGACTAATGAGCTGATTGGGAGCAGGTGTGAACAGAGGAGTCTAGAAGGAGCTGGGGAAAAGGAGACCAACACAAGAGGGCAACAGAGAGCAAGCAAATAAAAACCTAAGAACTCAAATATATCTAGAAAACACCAAAAAGACTAGAAAACAAAGAAAAGCATAGATCAACGTGAAACTGAAAACTTAACAGAATCAGGAGTGTGACATCAACCAGAACATCGAATCAATAAATCTGTTAAACAGAACATGCCTGACAAGATTACAATCATAGGAACCGAAAGATGGCGGTGGTCCATGCGGCCTCAGCTCCTGGACTCCAGGCTTTAACCCAGATTAGATGCCTGAAAGCTTCAGTGATTCAGTTTAGTTGCTTTTTCCAGTATGTTTCAGGTTTTAAAGCATTTCTCGTTAGCATCTGCTAGGTGATCTGGAAATACCGCCCTTCTGTAAAGAAGCAGTGACTGTTCTGAATGACGTGGAAACATGCAGATCTGATCTTTTTATAAGTGTTTGCCTTGCAGGTCATGCTCAGAGCAGAAGTATGAATGATATTGCCGACACTCCAAGCACCGACCAGGTGGGTTCTCTGACTTCACACACCTAACTCCTCATTCTATAACCTGCTCAGAAGCACCAAGAAAGTCTGGTATTTTTTCACTCTTCTTATCTAAGTTCCTGTTGTCCTCCAGGCCGTACTCGTTTCCCCCTCTATTAACGCAGAGATCACCCACCTCTGGTCTCCGTACGGATGAACCTCTGTCTTTTGAGTCATCAGTTCTTCATTGCAGTTGTTATCAGTGAGCCATATGCAAACACATACTGTGGGCCTGTTAATGGAGCTGCTGTAATAATGCAGCTCAGACCCAGAGACTCATGCTGGGCCACTCAAGGCCGCGCCGCTGTCGATGGGATATGAAGCAGACAGGTCACCATTAAGCGTCGCTCACTGGGGGGGAGAACATATGAAAACCTGAGGGAGGGTTTGTTTCAGAGCCCACAGCAGCTCACAGACAATGGAAAAGTGATTTCTCTTTTGTTGTTGCCGTGTGTTTGTGTCGATATTGAGCCGAAGCGGAGCGGAACATGGATCTCATTGTCCGGTCCGCGTGCCCACTGCTCACACGTGGCCTCGGATCCAGGCTGCGGATTATTGACAAAGCTTCTCTTTATTGAGTGTCTTTGAGCCTCGGCCCGATTTCCCGCCACACCTTGACCTGCGGTCGGCCGGGTCGGGCTGGATGTCCACCGCTGTCCCCGCCACGGCTGAGTCATGCTTCAATCGGATGCTCGTCTGTCTGCCGCCATCAAAATGAACACTGCAGACAAATGATAAATATTGGATCATGAAACTGCAGCAGCTTTTAAAAACATCAGGAAATGAAAATAAATAATAGTTGAATCATAACTTACATATTGCTGGAGTATATATATATATATTATATTCAATTGGGTTTATTTCTATAGCTCCAATTCACAACATGTCATCTCAAGGTCACTTTCTCCAGTTCACCAGATTATCCAGTCAGATTGATTCAGAGTTTTCTATCTAAGGAAAACCAGCTGATTGCATCGCATCATTGACTTCCTCAGCAATCCTCACACTAAGCATGCTTGTAGCGACAGTGGAGAGGAAAAACTCCCTTGAACAGGAAGAAACCTCCAGCAGAACCTGTGTCGAAGTGCGTGAGCGGCCATCTGCTGAGTACCCACTGGGGTTCATGGAGACAGAAGCAGACATAGAAAAAGAAGCATAGATACTAAAAAGGCAACTGTCAACCCAGCTCCTGAAGCTGCCTCCGGCCCAGGAAACACAGCCAGCCGTGGCAGGATGAAGCCCCAGTTTTCAGCTCCTATGTCATCAGGTGATGAAGAGAGCACATCCAGTTAGTCACAAACAGAGAAACAGAACTACACTGGAAAACAGGCCAAGCTCCAACATCTAGAAACATCTAGATATTTCTCTCCAGAAGTCACAGCCAAACAGGAACAGACCAGATGAAGCTACTATGAGAAAAGCAGAGAGAGCAGAACGTTAGAGATTGAACAAACAGATTCTGCAGAGTGGGAGAATAGAGATAGAATGAAGCAGAATGATGAAAAAGGGGTCCCTATGTCCTCCAGCAGTCTAAGCCTATAGCAGCAGAACTATATAGAGATAGTTCAGGATAACCTGAGCCACTCTAACTAGAAGCTTTATCAAAAAGGAAAGTTCTTTAAGCCTAGCCTTAAAAAGTAGACAGGGTGTCTGCCTCACGGGACTAAAACTGGTAGTTGGTTCCCACAGGAGAGGAGCCTGAGAACTAAAAGATCTGCCTCCCCATTCTACTTTTAGAAATTCTAGGAACCACTAGTAAACCTGCAGATTGAGGTAGAAGTGCTCTGTTAGGAACATAAGGAACAATCAGATCTCTGATATCAGATGGAGCTTGGCCATTTTAAGGCTTTATATGTGAGAAGGAGGATTTTAAATTCTATTCTGGATTTAACAGGAAGCCAGTGAAGAGAAGCCAGGATAGGAGAGATATGATCTCTCTTTTTCATTTTCATCAGAACTCTGGCTGCAGCATCTTGGATCAGCTGAAGGCTTTTAAATCTCAGTGTGGTCTAACACTTTCCTTTCTTTTTTTCTGCTGAAGCTGAGGAACAAGTTCATGAAGAAAATTCCCAGAGACGCAGAGGCTTCCAACGTCTTAGTGGGCGAAGTAGATTTCCTCAACAAGCCCTTTGTGGCCTTCGTCCGTCTGGCTCAGGCCACAACGCTGGGAGGCCTGACAGAGGTGCCGGTTCCCACCAGGTAAACCGTTCCACTGATCCTCACATCCTGCCTGCCGCCATCTGCACCGCCAGCACTTCCTGACACGTCTGCTTTCCTCTGCAGATTCCTCTTTATTCTCCTGGGACCCCAAGGAAAGGCCAAGTCATATAATGAGATCGGCCGAGCCATAGCAACCCTGATGGTGGATGATGTAAGCGGCCATTACTGTGTTAGGGAGACGGCTGCTGACAGCGGATAGTCTGAGGAGACCAGAAAAGATCTGATCAGCTGCTGACAGCCAAACAATCCGCTTTGTTAGAGTTCATTAGAGGGTTAGAGGGATCCAGAAAAAGTGCTAAATGTATTTTCTTCAATTATTATGAATTTAAACTTAAATTTAGGCCAATTTCCTGCTTTAACTGCAGACTGTGCAATAAAAACTGTCTTCTTTAGCTTAGGGACATAATGAACATGTTTGTCATTAATGATAAAGTTTAACCTTATATTCTAATAGTAGTGAAAGTGCCGTCAGTAATTAGTTGCCTCTTACAACATCGCAGCACTAACATGCTATAAAGAGTTTAAAAAGAAGAATATTTTAACAATGATGAGCTTCATTATTTGATTAATATCAAACGGATTTGGTCCCTTGCCTGGGTGCACTCCACCAACGCAGCAGATTGCTCTAATTCCTTGCAAATGGAAAAACAGAAGAAATGCGAGCATTAACGAGCGGCGAGAGAGAAACCCAGACCGAAAGAAGAGCTCAGTGTCAGCAGATCCTCCAGGGACAGCTTACTGTCCAAAACAAACTACTAGAACTAATAAGTCATCGTTCAGCTCTCATCCTGCAACTTTCCGCTGCGCCCAGGGGGGGGATTTACCATTAGGCAATAATAGGCGGTTGCCTAGGGCCCCTAGTTCCTGGGGGCCCCATAAAACTCGTCTACATGTGTATGGTTAATACAACTATTCCAAATTTGTGCACATTAATTATGTTTTTGATAAAAACTTTGGCTAAAATGCCATCAGAACCCTTTCAGTGTCCACCATATAGATCAGTCCATTTGTTGCACATGTTCAGAAAGGTCCAAACAGACAGCAGCAAACCATTTGAAAAACAAACCATGCTAGGCAGTGTTGCTAACTTAGCGCTCTTTAGTCGCTATATTTAGCCACTCTTCAGACCCTCTAGCACTTTGATTTCTAAAAAGCGCCTAGCTCCAAATCTAGAGACTTTTTTCTGTGCTACTGGAGACCTTTTGAGACAACATCTAAAAGCAGCTTAACCCCTGCTCTCCAGAGCGCAGTAGATTGGTAACCCCGCCTCCTGCTCTCTCTCTCTATCTTGTCTGCCAGTCATGATTCATGCAGCTATTATTTCATCCAAATGAAAAATGGAGAACAGATAAGCAGATCATGGCTTGTCTACAGTGAAAAAGAAGAAGGACTGGGTTATTTTACTTTTGCCTTTTGGGAAACACAGGAAGGAGCAATCAGCTAAGTGAGCTTTAGTGCTTGGAAAAAATCTTTTCATTCCTCTTTAGAGACAGCATGAAAAGTCAGCTGAGTACAAAACATAGAGAGGAAAACAAGAAGAAAAAGGGACAAGAAGAGAGGGACACAACCTGGAATAGGATGATGGATGTCTATTCTATTAACATTTCTCTATCTGTAGAATGGGGCTGTTTTATGCGTTGTTCAGAGGGCCCCCTGCCTGTCTTTGCCTAGGGCCAAATATTTCCTAAATCCACCCCTGCACTGAGTTATTGGGGATTAAAACAGCCCTGCTTTAACTGCTTCCTCCTAAGATGGATGGATTTAGGCTGAAAATGAATCAGATTGTGATTCTTGCTCATCTTTTGATTCCTAAGATAATTTACTTAAAACATTTTACTGGAGATTATGTGATTTATGCTCCAATAATCTTGTTTTTATTGTTCTTATTGGGGTTCAAGCAGCCGTCAGAATTCCTTTGATTTGATCACGTTTTATTATCAGGAAATCAGACGCCTTTCTGATCCCTTTTCTTTCCCATTCAGCTTTTCAGTGATGTTGCCTACAAAGCCAGAGATCGGGAGGACCTGATTGCCGGCATTGATGAGTTTTTGGATGAAGTGATTGTGCTTCCACCTGGAGAATGGGATCCCAAAATCCGCATTGAGCCACCGAAGAAAGTCCCCTCAGCTGACAAAAGGTTTGTGTTTCTCTGAGCTCCAGGAGCTGGGATAAAGTTAGAGAGAAACCTTCTGCAATGATTCCCAGTGGCCACCAAAGCCGCTTTAACATCCATGAATTAGACTTAACAGGGAAAGAGATTGTGCCGCCTGAGCTTGAAAGCAGGAGATTAGAGCTTCATGATGGGTGTGCAATCAAAGTCTGTGATCATCATCGTTTGTGACCTTTTTTCCTGCAGGAAGTCGGTGCTCTCGTTGAACGAGCTGGGTCAGATGAACGGGACGGCCGGAGGAGGGGGAGGTCTCTCTGAGGACGAGGAGATGCCAGTACAGCATGAGCTGGGAGAGGAGCTGGCCTTTACTGGTCGGTGGGTAGTTCAGAGCTTAAGCTAATCAGATAAGTAGAGCAAATGATTTCCACCTCCATAAAGGTGGAACATGTTTTCCTGTTTAGCTGCTGCTGTCAGCCTGCAGAGTGGGACTGGACCAAATGGGGAATATTGCTTATTGAATGAGCATAAAAATATGGAAATATGTAGTAAACATAAATAAACTCTGGTAAAACAAATCATGCTGAAACATTTCCGAAAAGTAAATTTGTTATTGTTCAAATCATTTTGTAGCAGAAGGAGTTTTCAATTAAAAATAGATGCATACCAAAAACCAATCAAACATATTTCTAAATTATCACACTATTATTATATTTATATACTAATGCCAACAACAAAAAACATTATAAAAACAAAACATAATTTTATAATTTCATTTATAATTGCCCTTCTGAGGCTTTGTGAAGATAAATCTGTTTTCCATGGTCGATGGTCCAATGTTGCAACATATTCTCATTATCAGTTCGTATGAAATCGTACGAAAAGTTATGCACAGTATTGTAGATGCGTTTTGGACGTTTCCCTTGAAAAAAACAGATCAGTGCGCATGCGCAGGCAGACAGACGAAAAAAGCAGATCCGCGGACGGACGTAAAACTGGGAAAAAACAGTGCAATAATCACTTCTTGATGTCTCTAACTAGGTTGCTTACTGTTTTGTATCTTAGGGTCAGGGTTAGAGTTAATTCTATGTTAAATTCTATGTTATTGAATGGTCATGTAAGATGCGCGTATTACGCGCGCGAAGTGATATCTTGTCTATGTTCCCCGGTAGGCAAGACGCAGAAAAATACCAATGCAAATATCGCACGATGAAAAAACGTCAAAAACGCATACAAATTACTGTGCAAATCGTACGCATTTCATACGAACTGAACCGGATAATGAGGATACACTGAATAACATATTGTGTCACCTAAAACAAATAATGTACCAGTTTATTAAGAGAGAAGCTAATAGTGTCAGTTTTAGATTTTTTATTATATAAAAAAACTATTTATTTTTTTGAGAATGTGTTTAACAGCAACTATGCAAATTAACAGAAATAGAAAAGTTGACTATATTCTATATTATTTTCCATGTGAATCCCAGATTGTTCATTGTTCTTTGCCTTTTCTAAAAAGTGCTTTTAATCAGTCCTAGCTGATTTTTGAAACAGGAAGCGAGAAAAGCAGAATAAAGCCTTTGCCTCGCTGCATGCAGTTAGCCTAGCCTTAGAGCTAAACCAGGTCATGAACAAAGACCGAGTGAAGCGTCTCCATCAGTCTTTGGATTGCTGATTCATTTTGATGTTCAGCTGATCAGGTTCAAACGGTTTCACCTCCAGCTTCTCTTAATAAGTTTTCTTCCCTCGCGACTCGGACTGTCAATCATTTGCACAACAACTGTTGCAACAGTCTCTGTCACTTCAGGACGTAGCTTAGCTGCACCCAGAGCTCTCTTATACTGCATCTACAGCTTTTAACGAGCATGCTTAGTGTGAGAGATTGCCTTCAAGTCAATGAGTCGATGCAATCAACTGGTTTTCCTTATCTTTCTGTATGATGTAATTTGAGTTTTTTAACACAAATTTTTTAAATGCATATAAAGAAAATAAATACATCCACTACATTTCAATTTGTTGGTAGGGTTCAACTTAGTAAAATGTATTTCTGTAGACCTATATTTGAATTAATTTATATTCAACTAACTCGAGACATTAAATAACCCAATGACAAATGAATTAATAGAAAAATAATAATAATAATTGAACTTTATTGATCTCACATTGGAGAAATGTACCTCTGCATTGGGGGAGCATTGGGCTGCCATTTTGGGGCACCAGAACCTCAGGATTCCAAGCTCTATGACCACTAGGCTGCCACTCCCCCCAATTGGTTTTATCAACTCAGTTTTATTTACTTTAAGAGCAGAAACAGTTTTTGTTAACAAGCCTGTCACATGGTTAAAACCTGGATGAGTTAGATCTTCCTCTGATCATGGATCTTGCTCTTAAGATAACTGATGGTTTAATCTGTGTGAACTTACATCTACCTCCACTCTCCCCATGCGGGTCGTTCTCTGGTGAAAGAAGTCCGACAATTAAAGGAAGTAATCCTAGCAAGGAGCAATTTTCATTGAAAGATGAAAGCTCACAAGGCGGCCTAATAGTGAACTCAAGAAGTTTAGGTTAGTTATCGTCATACATTAAATGTTCATACTAGGGATGCACAATATTGGGATTTTGGCCGATATCCGATATTTTAAAACTCATGTAGCCGATAACCGATATCGATATTACGATGTTAAAGCTGGACAAAAAATAAGTAGTCATTGAAAATAGCAGTTTTGTTATCCATTTCTGACACTTTGAAAAATAATATACTCAAATATATTTTTCATTTGCTGATATCAAATAGATTTTTAAGCTTAGCGGTATCGATCTATTTTACTTTCAAAATCTGGTGAAATTTCATGGTTTCTGTTACAAACTCGTGATATTTTGCAAATTCTTGTGAGATTTTGTCAGTAAAATAGATCGATACCGCGTCAATATATCAACATATAAAAATATGGCAACATTTGGTGAATTTTGGGGGGATTTCGTAGCATAACGATGACATATAGCAATATTTCATTAGTAAAAGATATTGATATGGTGTTTTTAAAATGGCAATATATCAGCATATGAAGATATTGGGATATTTTAATGGATCAATATTTTTCCCTCTGCCTTTAGAAGTTTTTAAGTCTGTAAAAAAGTTTTTAAAGAAGAAGAAGAAGTAGTATTTACATTTTTTTTTTTTTAGACTTTAGAAACTCAGAAGCTGATCAAATATCGGGTTAAATATACGTGGGGTGGCCGATGTCCGATATTCAGTTTTAAGGCAGATACCGATAGGGGCCGATTATATTGTGCTTCCCTAGTTCATACATATGTTACATCAATCAAATATTACTAAATAATTCTTGTGGTAAGAAATTGTGTCACCTTAAAGGGGCTTGGATAACATTTTTAGTGTGTGATTTGAGGCAGTTTATTGCGTATTTTTCCATATTTGCCGTCATTCCTGTGTGTTGATACGCTGTGTTGCTCTGTTAGTTTCTGCGGCGGCCTGTACCTGGACATAAAGCGTAAACTGCCATGGCTGCCCAGCGATATCTACGAGGGTTTCCACATCCAGTCCATCTCCGCCGTGCTCTTCATCTACCTCGGCTGCATTACCAACGCCATCACCTTCGGCGGTCTCCTTGGAGACGCAACTGACAACTACCAGGTGACACAGGAATGAGAACAGCTCATGGTTACCGAAGGAGTATTAGGACCAGGCTTTTTTTTTTAATACAAGAATAAATTCATCACATTATGAGAATAATGTTGTAACAAAAAGTCCTAATATTGCGTGAATAAAGTTGTAAATTTACGAGAATAAAGTTTGTTTAGAGTGAACTGATTTTTCAGGAGGCCTCAGCAGCTTTAATCAGAACCAGAAAACCGATGAAAAACAGCCTTCAGGCTAATTTAACATATTGTTAATTAATGTGAATCTTTCCTAAATGATAAATAAACCAGATCTTATTTGTCCTTTCTTTCTAAATTGGCTGAGATGTTGTTTTTTCTTGCACCTTTAGTTGACCCCCTCATATTTTCCCCCCTCCCACTCTGCATTTCCTCCTCCAGGGTGTGATGGAGAGTTTCCTGGGGACTGCGTTGGCCGGATCCGTCTTCTGCCTCTTCAGTGGTCAGCCCCTCATCATCCTCAGTTCCACTGGACCCATCCTCATTTTTGAAAAGCTCCTGTTTGAATTCAGCAAGTGAGTTTCTTCAGAGCAGCAAACTTAAACGTCATGAAAACATCACCAGAAGAAGCAGGTTTAACAAACTCAGACTCAAATCCTCAACTCTGAAATGGTCTAGCCTAAAGTCAGGAACTCTGAGTTTTCAATTTCATAAAAGCTGCTGTGAATTATTTCAATCAACTCTAAGTAGGTCCACTTAGAGTTCAACACGTGCGTAACAAGTATGTATAGTCATGAACAGAAGACAGATGGACCCAGTATTCAAGAAGAGACAGTCAGTAGGAAAGTTCAAACTTTTATTAAATAAAACAAAAGTAAAGCGGAGCTGTGCTGCTTCTGGACACTGCAGAATGGGCGGGGCACCGCCCAATCTCAGACACTCTAGGGAGGAAGCATAGGTAAGTGACCACGATAAACTGATATAAGATAATCTGTGTTGGTCACTTACCTGGTTTAACAGTCCAGACGAAGAATGTCCCCAGTGCTGCAGTTCCAGAGGTCATGCTGGAAGCTGATCCTGGTCAGGGATCCAGAACAGACAGGAACAGACAGGAACAGGCAGGATCCAGATCAGGCAGGAACAGAAACAGGTGGCAGGATCCAGACTTCCAGGCATCCACAGGCTTTTCAGAGTCTGACTGGGACCAGAAGCATGACCAGGTGGTCACGCACAGGAGCAGACAGGATCAGGTGCAGACAGGCAGGCTCAGTGGAAGAGGGTAGCCGAGACAGGACGTAGGAACCGGAACTTGAAGCAGGACTTTAAACTGGTCTCCTCCTGGAGCCAGGCTTACTGGATAAAAACTGAACCTCCCCATATTGAGCCAAAAACCCAGAGGACTCTGTGGGGGAGGAACAGTGAACGATCAGGGAGACTAGAGACAAACACTAAAACCCTCTTTCCACTGGCAGCTAGGATCCAGGACATGAACCAAATAAAACTGAACAGAAAGACTGACAAAAAAGACAAGCAATGATCTGGCCCTGAATGCTCAGGCTGAACTGAATATAAAGCAGAGGAAACAGGTCAGAGGAATAAACTACGATTGAGGCAGGGAGGGAGAACGGCAGGCAAGAGGATTCACCAATTAAGGGAGAGCAAACAGGCCAGATCATGACATGTATCTAGATGGTTTGAAGTCTGATTATGGAAAATCGACCGTGAAACTCAGTGAACTAGTTTGAAAATCAAAATTTCAAGCCAATAGGGACAAGACCTTATTACCTTTGTAAAATAAAAATAAAATGTGGATATTTTGATGGCAAAAATTAATGTCAATGTAATAACATGAAACGCCAATTTGCCCGAATATATCAAGAAAAATAACAAAAGTAATTCTATAAAAAATTGGCACCTACATTTTTTAGTTTATAAACCTAACTATAATTGTAAACTAGGCTTATTAACATTTTAACTTTACTTTTCAACTTTTCAATTAGCATTTTACCTTTTTTTTCTTGATTTGTTAACTTTTTTCTCAACTTAATTTCCAGTAGGTAATATATCCTTCAATGGCGCATCTTATTGGTCAAATGGCAAAATTAGATGTACAGCCATGTAGCAGCATATTTGCTGAATGGTTGGATATAGATCTTGTGCTTCTAGACCTCACTGAGGGACAGGGGGGACTCCATTTGTAAGGGGTATGCAAGTGATCATAAAATGGTAACTTGCCCGATAAAGAGTTAAGAAGCATAAAGACGTGCAGCCTGCCAATTTATATGTTTCTGTTCATTCGGATCTCAGTTCGCATCAGAACTAGAACTAGCTAAAAATGTACATTTACATTCATATGTTTATATTACTGTTTTTATATTTTTATTTAACTTTTTTTCAAGGCTGCACTTTTAAAATATGATGACATTTGTGTTCAGAAAGCTATTCCAAACTAATTTTTGTTTTGTTTTACACTTGTGTAAACGGTGGCCCAGAGGTGTCACCACTAATACAAAATCCGGAACACAAATACAAGAGCCGCAACACAAATTACAAAAGAAAATAGAACACAAAAGTGCAAGTTAGCCTAAATCAATGCTACAAAAGTTTCAACACAATTAAGCAAAGCCTAACACAAATACAAGAGCCGCAACACAATTACACAAATCCAAGCACACAAATACAAAGACCAAGCAAACACAATTACAAAAGCCAGCAAACCAAATTACAAAAGCCGCAACACAAATACAAGAGCCAAAGAACACAATTACAAAAGCCGCAACACAATTACAAAACGCCGCGCAACACAATTACAAAAGCCACAACACAAATACAAGAGCCGCAACACAATTACAAAGCTGCAACACAAATACAAGAGCCGCGAATTCCCATTGTGTTGCTGGAAACTCTGTATCATTTGTGTTAGCGGCTTTGTATTAGTCAGTGACACCTCTGGAGCCACCGTACTTGTGTCAACAAAATGACAAAAAATCTGTCTAAGTCTATCATTAAGAATCCCTCCCCTGAATCCCCCTCCCATAGGAACAACGGCATAGACTACATGGAGCTGCGC
The DNA here is from genome assembly GCA_018398635.1 of Cyprinodon brontotheroides. Taxonomy (NCBI): domain Eukaryota; kingdom Metazoa; phylum Chordata; class Actinopteri; order Cyprinodontiformes; family Cyprinodontidae; genus Cyprinodon; species Cyprinodon brontotheroides. Next base: position 1,400,673 of record JAGKQL010000042.1, on the reverse strand, counting down.
CTGTGGATCGGCATCCACTCCTGCCTGCAGTGCTTCATCCTGGTGGCGTCAGACGCCAGTTACATCATCAAGTACATGACGCGCTTCACGGAGGAAGGCTTCTCCAGCCTCATCTCCTTCATCTTCATCTCTGACGCCATCAAGAAGATGGTGGGCTCTTTCAAGTATTACCCCATCAACACCGACTTCAAGCCTGACTACGTCACCACCTACAAGTGCGAGTGCCTGGCCCCCGACCCGAGTGAGTTCACCCCTTGGCCCAGGGACATCCATGGGGGTTCAGACAGACAGTTCAGTCTTTTTGGAGGTTAAAGCAGACCTGAAACGTGTTCAAACCCCCGTGGTAAAGTTCTACATAAAAAAAACAAAACTCAACTTGTTTATGTCACATTCTGCAAAACCATAAGATCTTTTAATGAGTTTCTAAATTTAAAAAGCCATCATGTAGATTTAAACAAATTAGAGCTGATTTCATTCTGTCAGCTGATTAATAAAGGTTCAGGTTTCCTTTCAGGATTTTCCTCAGGCTTCCTTTAACTGAAATCCCAGCCAGCAGTGTGGAGTTAAAGGATCCCATTATCTCATTAGGCAAAGCTAAGAGTGGAGTAAAAAATATCAATAAGCTACAATTAGGACACATCTAAATAACTGGAAAAATCTCAGTACAATTAGAGAGACAATAAATTATAGACAGATTCTGTTGAAAAAGAATGACTATAAGATGGCAGCCACTGTTAACAAACTGCAGCAATTCCTGCAAAGTACAATTTCAGCAATCTTCTGCAATCTCCAGAGCTCGTGATTATGTTTTCCAAAGATAACCTTATATGAACCATATAAGAACTATATGTCTAAAATACCCTTAAAGGAAAAGTCCGGTCAGCAATGATTAATCAATGGATCATTGTTATTACCTAAATTAATACCTTCGAGGTTATTTAATGAAATTAGCATTAATCAATGAAAATATAAAAATAATAATTTTTTAGTCGCGATCTGGGAGGTCTGGGAGCGGCCATTTTTCTGTCCAAATATAGTAGCCCCCTCCCTCCTGCCATCTTCCAGCAGTGGCGTCGCGATGCGCGGTAAGCCTAGCGCCATTCTCCCGCTTTCCAAGCTAAATCAGTAGGGAACTACTAGACACATCTGCAATCAACAACAATTATTGAAGATTTCCAGAGGACTTCACCATTGAAATTCACCAGAGCTATAGTGAAACTGACAATGCCCGCGTGCATGGCAGCTGGATGCTGGAATACATCGGTAAAAGTGAAAAAAGAGTTATTCCACCTTTTCTGATTCCTGATCCTCCCACGGACGGGTTGGTGCGTTGGATGCGCCAACTTGAAGAGGGAGGATTTGCCATCGAACTTCTGGCCAGAGAAAAACCGTAATATGTAGCCAACATTTGGAAGAAAGAATGTTTTTCAAGATGACTTGGATAATAGCGGTCATTGTGACAAACACCAGATACAACACTGGGACTTGATCAACAGCCGATACACGACCGTGACAATGTGTCACTAACCAGTAGTAAGGTAAGGCAGTAGTGTTCTTTGACAAATGGATACTTACTCAGTAAAACACATTCACATGAAAATTACTCTGAATTAAAAACACTCATCATTTATTGAACAGGATGGAATCATTTCATATTTAAAAGTACTTTCAAGTATGAATTTTGAATATGAGCAGACTCTTCCTTAGCGAAATATTTTGCCCCTAAATTTTCAAAGCGTCTGTCTGGAACACTAACATCCCATAATCACGGTGAAACCGGAGGCTGATGATTCCGTTTACTCTTCCTCCAAATGTAACTATGAGTTTTATAAAGGTGGATAAAGAAGCTAAAGAATCTAAACCCTCAGGTTGCTTCTTAAAAGCTGATGGTAGATTTAATTTTACAGTCTACGTGAATCCGAATCAACCAAAGAAGAATATCTTATGGAAAGTTATATAGAATATATAGATGGAAAGTTTTAAGAACAACTTCTCCAGACAGCGCTAACTGTGAGCGAAAATCTGTGGGTTCACCTGAAAATGGCTGCGAAGCTAAAAGAGCTGGAGAGGTTTCATCGTATTCTGTTGGAGACACAAAACACAGACAACTTTAGATAAAATGACACACGCCGAACCTCCATCCTGACAGAGTTTACTCAATCCTTATCAGCATGAACAGAATATCTGCACCAGGGTGAGATCAGTGAATGAAAACCTTGTTTGATGCTTTTGCCATGACAGTACTTAAAAATTCCTACTTCTAACACCAAAGCGTCTAACTCGGCACCAAATTTTTGATGATTTGATGACTCTATTTTCCATAAAGATGGATTTGTGTGTCAGCCATATTGGCTGATGTAACCTGTAATTGAAGCAGGCCGCATACAGAGCCCTGAGGAACACCTTCTGTTTGGTCCAGCCAACAGTAGCAGCCATTCAAAATGGCCGTTCCCAGCCAAACGCCAGCAGAATGGCAGCCCACTCCCCTGCAACTCCCAGCAAAATCCCCTCCATGAACCCAACATATGTTTTTACTGACACCAACCTTTCACTAAATCATAGGGTCTGACCAGGAGATGGCGCTTCTCTTTACATCTTGATGTCCACAAATCATGACAGAAATAATATTTTTGTACAAAGAGTGATGTTTAAGAAGGGGACCAGCACAGGGCCCACCAAAGAAGGTTTAGGGAAATTTTGAATGGCTACTACTGTAAACAGATGAATGATTTCTCCTCTGATGTTCCACTTTATCTGGGCCAATGTGAGATCTCATCCCATCTTCGATCCAGACCAAACCAGTATGGATCAACCAGTCAGCCAACTGTGACGTACGTCAGGAAATCTAGAAACGTTAAAATCTTTGCAATACTTTGTTTTGCATCTGCACTCTCTCCGTAGGATATCATCATGGCATCTTCTTTTTCGAACCTGCCTGGTCGCTCTCTGCCATGTTTATACTGAATTAACATTAAAAGAGGACATTTTTTAGCAATCTCTGCCAGAAGCAATGAAAACACCTTAAACTGACCAGAAGAAGCACTGTCTGAACGCCAGAGCTGTAGTTTTCCATAATCTTCATCCTGGATGGGTCCCTTAGGCAGTAAAATGATGAAAATAGATTAAAGGAATAGTACACCCAAAACATGATTAGCCTTCATTTTCTACTCACCCCCATGCTGAACAACACTCTGGAGTACTTTTTGATATCTCAAATGCATCTGGAGATCTGGGAGGCTTCTTGCTGTCTGCTCACCATTCAAATAATGGAGGTCTATGGCTCGAGGCAGAAAGGTCCATAAAAGTCCACAAAAAACGTGTCAATATTCCTCCATACTGCTCGTCCAATGTATTCCAAGTGTCCTGAGTGGGTAGCGTCCATAATTTACTCGAAAGTAAGTCATTTAGAATGTTTTTAGAGCATAAACAGTAGTGTATAGGATTTCCCTAAAAGCGCTTCACGCTCACCAAGCGGGAAACCGCTGCAGACCAAACCAGACAGTAAAGTGCGATTCAGCTCGGCAAAGAACTCATGCTCTTCCTCAACACTGAAGTCCTCAGACATTTTTCTTTCGTTGTTTCTTTCTTTGCACAGGTAAACAGCACATTTCTTCTTCTACGCTTGCATTATCGGCAGAGCAGACGCTGAATGCGCACTATCATCTGGTTTGGTCTGTCAGCGCTCGTGAGAGCGGAACGTACGCTTAGGAAATCCTATACACTACTGTTTATGCTCTAAAAAACATTCTAAATGACTTGCTTTCAAGTAAATTATGGTCGCTACCCACCAAGACACTTGGAATACATTGGACGAGCAGTATGGAGGAATACTGACACGCTTTTGTGGACTTTATGGACCTTTCTGCCTCGCGCCATAGACCTCCATTATTTGAATGTCAGCAGACAGCAAGAAGCAAATCTTTAAAAACAATCAATCAATCAATTTCTTTATTGTCAACTACAATTTTAAATAGTAATTAAGGTTTCAGTTTTAGTACAAGCCGTACGTGCCGCAGAACGCTGCCTATGACACGGTCTTATGGCTGCCAAGGGCCCCACCGTGAGGTGGTTCCCTCTAACGCTGCCTTTATTTCTGTGGAAAGATAGGAGCCATGTTGGAATGGAGAGGGGGGTAAAAGCACATTTCACCCTTTATCCTTGACAGGATACAGTTTGAGATATCAAAAAAACCTCAGCACCAGGAAAGCACATAAAATCACGAGACAAACATTTCAGCAGAGGGTCACATCGGAGGCTGGAGCCACAAGAAAGTCAATCTGACATTTGAGCATTAGTGATGTGTTGGTGTTCAATTTGTCCATGAATGCTGTCCACAGGCCATTGTCCTTGATAAGATGGAAGCATATAACCAGCACTACAAAGTTCTGGACGCATCCACAGATGGTTTGGGGGTAAGGGGGGGGTGCAGTTCTGGGCCCTTCCGTCCATAACATCCTGGGTAGATTTGATAAGGAAGGCCAAATCCAAAATAACACTTATTGTTTTGAGAGCAGGCTGCACAGGAATTTTCCGTCAGCCTTGAGTCTTTCCTTGCTGGCTCTACACGGCGAATCCAATATTCCAAATATGTTAAAAATTTGACCGATTGCATTGAGAGGCCGGCTGACCAGATCCATTGTTTGAATTTGGGTGATATGAAGAGAGACCTTACAAAAGACAAGACACAGCAAAGCAGGGACAGATCAGGGAGGAACAGGAGCTGCAGGAAAGTGCAACCTCCTCCTTCAAGAGTCAGAACAGAGCTCTGATTCCAGGAAATAATAATCCCTAAGAACAGAAACAGTCTTAGATGTGGGCTGGTTATTGATGGATATTAGCAGTAGTTTTTGTGGACATTGATTTCTGTAACTGATTTGTCTCTGTTTGCTTTCACCATGCTCAAACATCCGGCTGCCGTATTTTGCAAGTGAGTTCCTCTCTGTTTGTTTGCATGCGTCTGCGAGTGCTCACAGCAATGTCCAGCGGGTGGATTCTCATCATGTTTTGCATTTCTTTTTGCTCCCCTTTTGTTTTCCTCCCCTCCCCTGTTATTTTCTGTCTCATTACCCCATGTGTTTGTGTGTTTGTCTCTCTCCACCCTTCACTAACAGTGGCTGCAATCATCTTCAATGGTTTAGTTCCAATGCCAGATAACAGCTCTAGTGTCTCTGGGGTAAGTGCTTGTTTTCACTTTTCTCACTCGGTTTTTGGTTCTCTGTATCGAAAACCAGTTGTGTCCGTCCTCCGTAAAGTTTCAGCTGCAAAATTAATCCAAACGCTAGAAAAGAGCTAACCCTAGCATCGCCTCATTGCGACAGAAGTGGCTTTGCTCTCCTCTTATCCGCCTTTGTTTGTTTCTTGCCGTCGATCCTGCCGCCGTCCAGTTCTTCTCTGTGGTCTCTCACTTCCGACCCGTGCTGACATATTTACTCTGTTCGTGTCTTTGCCAAAACACTTCACTTGTCGCCTTCTCCTGTCTGCCCAACACTGCCGCCCACCATCCCAGTTGAATGTCACAGCTCTGGACTGGAGTCAGCTGGGCAAGAAGGAGTGCATGAAGTATGGAGGCTCTCTGGTGGGAAAGTCCTGCAAATTCGTCCCCGACCTGGCCCTCATGTCCTTCATCCTTTTCTTCGGCACCTACTCCATGACAGTCTCTCTGAAGAAGTTCAAGTTCAGCCGCTACTTCCCCACCAAGGTAACAGCACTGTTCCTGAACACATGCAGTTAACACGCAGATTCATTATTTTAATCTAGATTAATCTCACGGTAATCTTGGAATTAATCTAAATTGCTCATCTGAATTCGGCCAAAAACATTCATGATTTTTGTGTGCTACCTCCAGAATTTAAAAGAAAGGGTTTAGGTCCCTGTCACACCTTGCCGATTTACCGAGTGTTTCTAGCTAAATCTTTCTATGCATTTTTTTTTCAATTTTGGGTGTTTACATAGAGTATTCATAACGAGTCCAGAACTTCTGTCCAACGAGGGCCTATGCATAATGCATGGCAGCGTAATATCCATCATCATTACGCAGTATCAATTAAAGCCGGTTCCCTCGGGTGCCCGGTCTGCATGAAAAGATGTCTTTGATCGCAGTATTAGCCTAGCTGCAGTTTACCACACACAAAAAAATGAATAAATGAAAAGAAAAAGAAAGAAAGAAGGTTTGCAGTCGCAGCAGATTCAGCGTCATGTTATATAAGACAGTACAATTGCCTTATAGGTGCCTTCCTGTCAGTGTATTCTCATTATGAGTTAGGTATGAAATCGCATCACTAAAAAGTTATGCACCCGTAATTTCGTACTTTTTGGACGCTTTTTTCATCGTGATGCGCATCTTAACGCCCATTCACGAACATAGAATATAAATTACAATTAGTCCTGACCCTGACCCTAACCCTAAGATATAAAACAGCAAGCAACATAGTTAGAGACATGAATAAGTGATGATTGCACTGTTTTTCCCAGTTTTACGTCCGCGTCCGCTGAACTGTTTTTTTTCTGTCTGCCAGCGCATGCGCGACTGCATCTGGTTTTTGAGGAAAAAGCGTCCAAAACGCGGCATAACTTTTCGCATGCGATTTCATACGAACTGATAATGAGAATATGTTGTTCCTGTTGCCTCTAGGAAGTGTGTTGGTGGTGAGCGTGAACCCAGGGGAGGATCCATCACTCACCTTCTGGCTCACCCTATGATGGGGATGAAGTCTGAGGGAGAACTGACGGTTTCCTCCTGTGAACCCCTTTATACCAAAAAACGCTGCCAATATCGCCATTATACAGTAGCTGGAAGGTAGAAACACGCTCAGCGCGCGTCTAGAACACGCCAGATACGCTTCTGATACGCGCTGGAGAGAAGTTCTGGATAAAGTTACGCTTGAGAAGTTATGCACAAGTTACTCAGAGGTTTAGGATAAGTAGACGCCACGACTGATGAGGAACTTAGATTTAACGTAAGTCAACCATCAGATTACTGACCTGTAACTTATGGCCCAGGTGTGAGCATCAGGGTTCGTACACCTTTTCCAAAGTCAAAATCAAGCATTTTTCAAGCACTTTCAAGATTCATTTTTAAACTTTTTCCAGCACCTTACGGAACCAGTGTTGCGTGGATGACGGCCGGGGTGGGGGGGTCAAAATGAATACATAAAACTAAATCCTATCTTAATTTGTCAGAGCACACGAGGCAGATATTTATTTTCTATTATCAGTTTTAATAAACTACTTACCTTTCCACATATAGTTCACCGATGATGAAGACGACGAAGACGAAAGAAAATTATTCCTCTGCCATGGCGTAGTAATATAACCAACCAGAGGGTGTCGCAATTCAGTATTATCAGCCGTAGAGTTTTAAGGTCTGGGCCTGGCAATGAATTAAAACTTCTGGGTTTTTTTTGTTGTTTTTTGGAACGTTGGCGAGGCGGTACCGTGAGTTTGGCGAGGCGGCCGCCAAACTGCGATAACATTACATTATCACTCCATACTCTCAGTCACTATGACTTACTCTTCATGTGACTCGAGAGCGCAGACTCGCCCATTGTGAAAAGCTGCACATCTTTTTGCAGACTTTACAAGAGGCAACTTGTAGGGTTTGTCCCCGTTTAATCCATAATTTGTATTTTTCATCTTCCAGCCAACGACAACCTCCCGGCATGGTGCAGTAGTGGTTTCATGGGGGCGGAGTCACACATGGAAATAGACTGGCAGATCGCAGTCACACATAAGCGAGCAGGTTTCATTTTCGGGCTCTTCAACATTTTATTTCTCCATTTAATAAACACACGATTCAGTTAGATAGGTATTTGTTGCGAAAGAAATAGTTACAACGTCAAACGTCAAAATGCAAGTATTTTCAAGGATTTCCAGCACCCGTACGAACCCTGGAGCATACACTGGGATATGTCATGTGTTAAGGAAGAAAATATTCTAAAATAGTTAACTTTGGAAAAAGGTTGGCTTTTCATTCTTCCTTTCCCAGGTCCACTCGGCGAGCTGCGTGTGGTCTCTATGAAAACCAGCAAGGCGTGTTGACGTCACAGAATTACAGAGTTTAATCCAATATAAGACAATGCATAAACCTAGAAAATAAGACAATGCACAAACTTACACCAGAAACTGCAGAACAACGGAGACATACATTCTATTACCTGACATGAATGGAGAGAAGGAAATAAAGCAAAGACGTACAAAGACATCTTTGGAGAGTTGCAAGAGCAAATCTGATTTGTTAGTTCTATGTAGAAAGCTTTATCCTCTTGTATTTAATTTATTCACATAAGGCTGGCTTTTGCTCCTCCAACCAGAAGCCATCTCTGACACTGCCTAGAGCTTCACCTAATTTACTGCAAACATCTGGGGTCATTTGCTTCTTTGTTTTAACAAGAAAAGGCGGAAAGCTTGTCCTGGCATCTAGAATTCTTAAAGTCATAAAACACAAGATAAGCTTTCACAGACAGCTTGTGGAATGCGGGGGCCTTTTTCCTGATTCAGTTTCACACCATCCCTGGTTGTTTATTCTGGAAGACTTTTGACCTTCTGTAAACCAAGCAGACCTCTCCCCTGAGGCTCAACTGGTATTCAACCCCCCAGGAGATACTCATTTTATGGCCTGGTGCTTTAAATACTTACCATTCAATAGTTTAGTTTTAAATCATTAACACAACCTTGTTCAAAATAAAGAAATATGTTCACAAGGAGAGTATACAACATACCTTTTACAAATGCCATAAGATTAACTGTATTAAAGACTAAAAATAATAATTTTTCTTCAACACATGTATGGTAACGTACTCGCCGTATGTCGATGTTTGCCAGCGTGCATCAGCGTGCTCATCACTGCTCATAACAAAACGTACAAATAATTTATCCAACATATGCCAGGGTTTTTGCCAGATTTTTCGTACATCAGGCATGCTGAATCTGGTGTGACTGCAAACCTTTTTTCTTTCTTTTTCTATATTCTTTTTTTTTGCAGGCGGTAAACAGCAGCTAGGTTAATACCCCTATCAAAGACATCTCCAGGCGCATCGCTGCCCCCCTCAGGACACTGGCTTGTGCATCATTTCATGGGCATTACGCTGCCGTGCGTTATGCAGAAGTTAGGCAATCATTGGACATAAGTTCTGGACTAATTATGAATACTCTATGTATACGCCCAACATTGGAAAAATATAGAGAAAGTCCAGCATATGCCAGCGTTTTAGGAGACTATAGGAAGTAGGGCATATGCTGGATGAATCGTCAAGATGTGACAGGGTCCTAACCTGCTTGCAAACAGCGCAGCGTGATTGTTCCCACCAATGAAATTGTCTGTAAGGACATTAGATATTCCATCACATTCCAGGGGAAAATTAGGGCGTACCAAAGCAAAACACAGGGCGTGCAATTTCTAATATTTCTAGTAAAGGGCATTGCTAGTTTAAAGCCTGCCATCAGGTCTCATCCCTGCTTTTCGTTCATAAACTGACATTTTTTTTATTGTCCTTCCAGCTGAGGAAACTCATCAGTGACTTTTCCATCTTCATGTCCATCATGACGTTCGTCGGCCTTGATATGTTGGTGGGACTCAAAACTCCCAAACTGATCGTCCCGACCGAATTTAAGGTGAAATAAGTTAACTCATTTTACATAAAATAAAGGAACCGCTGGTTTAGAAAATGTCTGAAGGGCGTTAACAGGGTGCCTGGCTCATCAGTAGATCAGAGAGTTATTAGAGGTTTGCGAACAGATCAGTTTTCTTCTAACATATAGGTTAACAAAACGTTATAACTTTTAAATTATTTCAGACCAGCAATCAGTATTAACTGATGTTGGCCTGTGGCTTTTCTTCAGCCATGTTGGAGGTTTTTTAAGCATGCACTGCAAAACATTGAAATGAATAATTTCTTCTTAAAATAAGTGTATTTGTTCTTGAATTGAGGAGGTAAATGAGATACTTGGCCAATGGAACAAGACAATTTCCTTTTAAAATAGAAAAAAAACAGTTGCATTGTCTTATTTCAAGTGTAATTATCTAATTATCTTATTTTAAGAGTAAAAATACTCATTCTGTTGGCAGTTGATCTTATTTTTCTTATTTGAGAAGTTTGTTTTCTTATTTCTAGAATGTGTTTGCAGTGTTTGGAGCATTTTTAGGGTGATTTCCACAGCAGTGGACTCAGATCCAGATCCAGGCGTTGAGCAGGCTGCTCCAAAACCGTCTCTCTATAGAGATGGAGATTCTGGCGTGTTTTAGATGTTTTGTTTTTTTTAAAATAAGGTGGGGGCAGTGTTGTGCATGAATGAGTTCAATGAACGGCGTTCACTGGATATTTTCCTGTTTGTGAATGGTGAACTGAATGGATCAGTTTTTTGGTAAGGAACGTTCACTCTGAGAATAATGAGCGACTAACACAGCTCACATTGGCGTTCAATCGATCATGACACTTTTCATTGGATAACGTCGGGTTTTACGGCACCTATAACGTAAACATCCTGACAGAGCATCATGTCTGCTGCTGGTACCAGTCTGCTCCATTCAGACTCATCTGCTGGGATTTCTGATGCCAGTTTAGCAGAGCGCTCGGCAGTTTGATCAACTAACAAAGGAATAAACTCACGTTTTAGTGCAAACTGTTCCCACCAGGATTTAACAAACAGGTCTGTCTGTCAGCCACGCCCACTTCACCTTTAAAGCCACACATGGAGTTAAAGCGTCTGAATTATCTGGCTTTGCATTCAAATGCAGAGTTCATTTCTCCATTCTGAGCTCAAGAAAGTTCAATTTATTCAACTATTTTCATGATAATAGTTATAAGGTTTGTTTCTGCTTGTTCCCTGCTGCTGAATTCTTCCTGTTCAAAGGGAGTTTTTCTTCTCCACTGTCGCTACAAGCATGCTTAGTGTGAGGGATTGCTGAAGAGTCAATGAGTTGACTGGATGATCTGGTGAACTGTAAAGTACCTTGAGATTACATGTGATGTGAATTGGCTCTATAGAAATATACTGAGTTGAATTTAATTGAATTCGCTTGATGATCTGAAACATTAAAACCAGTAAAAAAAAGGGTTGTTGAACTGGAGTCCTTTTCCTCTGAGGGAATAAAACTGCTGGTTTCTTTATTTATTTATACACTGGTTTCCTTTCCATGTGGCCTAATCCAGAGTTTTTCTAACATCTATGGTCCTCTGCTCTCACAGCCGACGCGGCCGGGTCGTGGCTGGCTGGTGATGCCTTTTGGGAAGAACCCTTGGTGGATCTATGTGGCCAGCTTTGTTCCAGCTCTGCTAGTGACGATCCTCATCTTCATGGACCAGCAGATCAGCGCCGTCATCGTTAACCGCAAGGAGAACAAGCTCAAGGTTCCTTCCCACTCACTGCCTTCCGTTAACTCATGCTGATGAAGATTCTCAGTCATCCAGGTCCTAGTCATTCCAAAAAAGTTAAAAACGTCTCCAAGTTTGTAGACGTTTCGCTTCTTGTCCAGGAAGCTTTTTCAATTCAAAATGTCAGAATGTCTAGAGTGGACCAAAAACAAAGCTTTGTTTTGGCTCAGAAAACACGCAAATTGAAGCAGAAGATCAGGTCCTCGCTTTAGGAATGGGGGTCGTTTGGCTTTTTTCTTAACCTGTAATACCCGAAACCTGTCTATGTCTCTGAAAGGGGGGTCGTTAAAGGGAATTATTGGACTGGCTGAAAAGTTGAGGCCCTCTGTTCCTCTGTAATGGGGTTGGGGTTGCCATGATAGTGGAAGGGAATCAACTGTATCGCTGCATTTTAGGTTTTTGAAAGTCATCCCCCTCTGAACAATGTTGGACAAAGAAGACAGGTGGTGACTTTCAAAAACCTCAGATCCCTTCCCGCTATTATCACAATTTGATTAAAATTTCACATGAATCCATTTTGTCTGCGTTGTAACTAAATCAGTTTGTTTCCCGTGGCAGAAAGGATGTGGCTACCACCTGGACCTGTTCTGGGTGGGGGTCCTGATGGCTGCCTGCTCCTTCCTGGGGCTGCCCTGGTATGTGGCTGCCACTGTCATCTCCATCGCCCACATCGACTCTCTGAAGATGGAGAGTGAATCCAGCGCTCCAGGAGAGCAGCCGCAGTTCCTCGGAGTCAGGTTGGTCCCTGTTGGTCTGCGTAGCTTCGTCTCTGTTCCTGCAGGACAAACTTTCTTAAACCAAGATGTCTCTGTGAATTTTTGATTTCTACAGAGAGCAGAGGGTAACCGGCCTTTTGGTGTTCGTTCTCACCGGAGTCTCCATCTTCCTCGCTCCAGTTCTTAAGGTAGGAGATAAATATACGCTGGAAAAATCGACCACATTCTGCAGTAATATATACGCGACATGGATGTTCACAGATTTTTCAGACTACAAATATAATTTATTAGGGATCTATGTGATACATTAACGCAAAGTAATATATACAGTAGGTCTCACATTTCTCACAAAAAGAAATATATTAATTTCTGATTTTGCTGTTATGTATTTTCTCCTTCATTCTGACATTTTTGTGCTTAAACTGATTAGAGGTTTAAAAGGTAAAGTAAAAAAATAATACAGCATTCTTATTGCTTTATTTTAATTATCTTTTGGGAAAGGAAGGATTATAAACTAAAGCCTCTTAAAGGAATAGTACACCCAAAACATGATTAGCCTTCATTTTTTCTACTTCCCATGCTGAACAACACTCTGGAGTACTTTTTGATATCTCAAATGCATCTGGAGATCTGGGAGGCTTTTGCTGTCTGCTTTGACATTCAAATATCGGAGGTCTATGGCCCGAGGCAGAAAGGTCCATAAAGTCCACAAAAACGTCAATATTCTCTCATACTGCTTTCGCCCAATGTATTTCAAAGTGTCCTGGAGTGGGTAGCATCCAGAATTTACTCGAAACGAAGTCATTTAGAATGTTTGCAGAGCATAACAGTAGTGTATGGATTTCCTAAAAAGCGCTCGCTTTCCGAAGTCTCCACGGAAACCGCAGACCAAACCAGATGAAAGTGCGCATTCAGCCGCCTGCTCTGCCGATAATGCAAGCTGAGAAGAAGAAATGTGCCGCTTACCTGTGCAAAAAAAGAAACAACGAAAAAGAAAAATGTCTGAGGACTTCAGTGTTGAGGAAGAGCATGAGTTCTTTGCCGAGCTGAATAATGCACTTTCATCTGGTTTGGTCTGCCGCGTTTCCGAGAGTCGTGGAACGCCGCTTCAGGAAATCCTATACACTACTGTTTATGCTCTAAAAACATTCTAAATGACTTCAAGCTTCTAGTAAATTCTGGACGCCACCCACTCAGGACACTTGGAATACATTGGACGAGCAGTATGGAGGAATATTGACACGCTTTTTGTGGACTTTATGGACCTTTCTGTCTCGGCGGCCATAGACCTCCATTATTTGAATGTCAGCAGACAGCAAGAAGCCTCCCAGATCTCCAGATGCATTTGAGATATCAAAAAGTACTCCAGAGTGTTGTTCAGCATTGGGGTGAGTAGAAAATGAAGGCTAATCATGTTTTGGGTGTACTATTCCTTTAATGAGTGTTTTTTGGATTTCAATTTGGCTCCCTTCTTATTGGTAAAAAAAGTTAGCAATTGTGTGGCCTCTGACCCCCCAACAGCTGTGTGTCTGGTGACATCATCACGCTGGGTTAGCGTTGATGATGTCACCAGTGCTACAGAAATCAGGAAAGTAAACAATGGATCCCTCTCACCTGCTGCTCCATGTTTTTCCAATGGAAACAGAGTTCATTCTGCTTGTTAGATCAGAAGGGACTGGCGGTGTGTTGACGTCCGTATGCTGCGTTCAATGGCATCACGTAATTTACCGGCTCTGGTGTTCCCACAGCCCGCCGATCAGAGTCGGGGAGATTTTAACGCGGGTTGTTGCCGAGTCGTTTGACCCGGGTAGACATCCGTCAGCGAGCTGTTCCCACTGCCACTAAAAGCCCATCGTTCGCAGGTTTAAACAGGTTTTACGACTACTGGGAAAGAAGTATAAGTGTCGCATTCCCTCTCTGTCTCCGTTTGTTTGTGTTTCTTTAACACATAAAATCTCAATGAATAATGAAGTTTGATTTTAATAATGCAATAAAAAGGTAAAGCTTTATGAAAAATATTACAAGGGAATGGCGAACTAAATCCCTAAGGGCCAAATCTTTAAAAGTTTTTTTAGATTAACGTGCATACAAACTTTTTAGCAAGCTGGTCTACAAAGCAGGTGTAAATGGAATGTCTTGTTTAAAATGAGTGGAACAGCAGAAACAAACCTGTCATCATATTCTAATAATCAAACCACAAAAATGTAAAAACTTACCACCTGCAAAGCCTTTTATCAAAACTAAAACGGACGCAGCTACGTTGTTTGCATCTACAGCTAGGACCAAACAACTTCTGCAGCAGTTTTAATATCAAAGGAAACATCAGCACAATGATGGACATGGAGAAAGAGTCTGAGGACTGTCAGAAAGACTGGGAAAATATCAGTGGATAGGTCTGTGGGAGTTAATGCTGCAGGAAGACTTTCCTCTTTCAGCTAAACCAAAATGAAAACACAAAACTGAAGTGAAATATTTGAACTTGTTTATAAAAACCAATCTGGACATTAACTGATCTTTTACAGACTCCCGATGTAACACAGTGATGATGTTTACATTTATTAGGGGCCTGAATTAGTTTGTAATATTTTAGGTCAAGCTGGTGGTGGAAGAAGTTGCTGGAGGAAAATCCAGCTGTTTAGAGCTGCTGTATAGTAGTTGCTTGTGGGTTTATGTTTACGCAGTTTAGCACTCCTGATGCAGATTATGTCTTTTGGGAAACAAAAAATCACGTTAGACTTATGATCAGCACAATAACTGTTCCACCTTAATGTCAGCCGTCCAGGAAAGTAAACATAGTCTGTGCAGTCAGTTCATCCAGATTACCATCCTGCCTTCAAAGATTATTTCTCTGTGGGAGCCGCTCAGACCCCCACATACCGGCGGCGCTGCGCTGTCACTGGGAATCCCCAGCAGCAGCTGCCTCAGGCCCGCTCGCCTCTCCAGGGTTTTCCCCTCCTGTTGGTGGCGGCTGGAAGTAGATGTTAGCGCTTTTCAGGTCTGTGCTACAAACTGCAGGCAGCAGGATAATAAAAGCCAACATATTCTGCCGGCAGGTTTCTACATTTGAAGTTAATTTAGGCGCTAATAAACTGTTTCAGAGGAGTGATCATAGCGCTCTGCATCAGCAGTGCTGCGTCTGACTCCCCTGCCAGCTCCCAGATCAGCTTCTCTCATTGGTTAATGTGGTGCATCCAGCAGATAAAGTTAAATTTTTCCAACTCCAGCAGCTGCTGCATGTGAAGCACATCACGCACCTCAGATGCTCAGAAGCTCATGAGGCGCCGCTTCGCACTGCAGGACCTTTTGCTGCATGTCAACCGTAGACATTGCCAGTAAATAGGCTACTTCTGCTGCTCAAAGCTTTAGTGTTTTGAGCAGCTTAGCTGCTTAATAACTTTCCAATAAGAAGCAAAATTTTTGTGGAGGCAGTGTGATGGTATGGGCCATAAAAAGGCTGAGTGCACTGAGCTTTGTTCTCCAGCATTAGCTCCTTCAGACGCCATTTTATCAGAGACGACCTCCTAAAAGGTTGAACCGGTCGGTCTGTTAGAGTCCCAGTGGCTGGCAATAAGGGGAGGCTTTTATAATCTAATCCAACAATGCTTACCTTTTTTTTTTTTTTTTTATGTGGGAATATTTGAATGGAAATAAGCAGACTTTCCAACAGCGGATGGTTTTTCACAAAGGAATTTTACAACAGAGAAGGAAGTAGAAATTAGTAGAGAACTTCTAATATTTCCTGTTCTTCCCTCATAGTTTAGCACCAAGAGTTACAGGTAGCACTAAAGAGAATTTGGATTATGAAGCAACAGAAACAAAAAAAAATGGTCCCATCATTATTTTCTCAGGCATTTTATAACAACTTTGTTTTAAAAAATGAATTTAAAGGCCATGGAGTCATGAGATTGGTACTTAAACCACATGAATTAATTCAGTTTGATCTCTGTGAGAGTTTTTCTGAGCACATTCCATGGATTTCTGCCTGTTAATGATTTTATAAACGCAGTATTGCAGCAGAAACCCCATTTAAAGCTGAGCGATCTCCTGTCTGTGTTTGTAGTTCATCCCCATGCCGGTGCTGTACGGTGTCTTCCTCTACATGGGCGTAGCTTCCCTCAGTGGGATCCAGGTACGCCGTCTGTTCGCTTCCCTTTGTCTCCATAACTTGGTTTTCTTCTGGTCTGAACCATCCTGATGGGAGGCGACCTGTTAAACGCTGGCAGGTTTTATGAATTATTACTATTGTGTTTCTCAGTTCTGGGACAGGATCAAGTTGTTCCTGATGCCATCCAAGCACCAGCCAGACTTCAGCTATCTCCGCCACGTTCCTCTGAGGAGGGTTCATCTCTTCACTCTCATCCAGATTATATGCCTGGCTATTCTCTGGGTCCTTAAATCCACCTTCTTGGCCATCATCTTCCCCGTCATGGTAGGTGCAGAAACGCCGTTTGCATGAAGCCTTTGCTGCTGCTTTTTCTCCTCCTGCTGCATGAACTGCTTCCATCATGAGATAATCTGTCACAGAAGGACAGAGGACATGCACAGTTCCTTCTGAAATAACATTCTTTATACTTCAAAGTATTAATTAGATTCATTGATTATTGAAGTAATCTTCAATTAATTTAATTCCATTTTAGTTTATTTCTATTATGCCAATCCACAAAAAAGTTAATTTCACCAGATCATCCAGTCAGATTGATTCAAAGTTTTCTGTCTAAGGAAAACCAGTTCATTGCATCGACTCATTGACTCTTCAGCAATCCCTCACACTAAGCATGCTTGTAGCGACATTGGAGAGGAAAAACTCCCTTTTAACAGAACGAAACTGTGGTGTTTAAGAGAAAAACCTATAAAAGGGTGTTATACACTGTAGGCCCTATAGAAGGCGCATGGGAGATGAGTAAAGTGATTACAGGTTTTGTGGCTCCTCAGTTATGTTTTGGCCTGGTTGTTTTGGCGACGAGGATGCGATTTCGTGCGGGTGAAAAGAGTTTTATTTAAACAAAATTTAAAACTCTGTAGAGATGACAGGACGGCGAGGAAAATGGCAGGCGCGTTCGGGAAAAGTGAAGATCTTCACTTTGATGAAAACGAAGAACAATTCGACGCCTATGTGGAAAGGTTAGAACAATTCTTCGTGGCTAATGGACTAAAACTGGGCGAAGAAAAGACCAAAGCCGTGTTCCTCACTGTGGTCGGTCAAAAAGAACCACATGCTGCTAATTAACTTGTGTGCACCAGACAGACCATCAGAGAAAAGTTTAAAAGAGCCGCTTCAATTACTGCGTGAACACTTTGTACCCAAGACAAACGTTATTGCTGAAAGATATAAGTTTAATACAAGAAAACAAAGAGAAGATGAGACAATCAGTGAGTACATGGCTAGCCTGAGAACGCTAGCGGCGGCGTGCCACTTTGAGACTTTTCTAGATGACGCTCTCAGGCCCCGTCCACCACGAAGTCAAAACGAACACGCTAAACGCTAATATTTTCCAGAACGCGTTTGTCATAAAGACGGAGACGTAAAATAAATGTGATCGTCCACACGAATGCATGAAAACGCTGCAAAATGTATGCCACGCCTGTAAAGTGGCGCCAGTGCAAAAATAGTGCTTAGGCAAAATGTTGGGCATGTAGCTCCTAATATTTATACATATATGTTGCCCTGCTGGGTCCATTTTGGTGGTTCAGTCAAATTCAGGTGCTGAACTATGGTAGTCGATATTAACTCTGTTCTTCCTGGAGATATTCCAGAAGAAGAAGATTCTGTTGTAAGCCCGACAGCAGGGTGAGTAGCATGAGCAGCAACCATTCAACACACATACGGCGCCATTGTTGTTGTGATACTGTGTCGCCATGCGCGCAGTTTAGAGGCGCACGCAGTTATGACGATGCGTAAAAAAATGCGCGTTAGAGTTTAAAGATGGAAACGCCAAAACGGGCGTTTCAAAAATCTTCCCACTCTGAAGGCTGAATAAAAAAAGATCGCTTTACAGAGACCCGAAACGCCGGCTTCGTATGGATGAGAGGCTGGTTTGGTGAAATATTTGTGCATTTAGGCCAGGGTTTGACTTACGTGTGGACGGGGCCTCAGAGACAGGTTTGTGTGCGGGGTTAAAGTGCGGAGCTAGAGGACCGCATGCTGACTGCTGCTCACTCCAAAGAATTGACTTTGGCAGCTGCTTATGATATGGGTCTGGCACACGAAGTAACGAAACAAAATGCGCAGCAGTGGTCACTCAACGCTTTCAAGGCTAACTCCATTTTCAAGGCAACCGTGTCAAAGACGGAAGAGCGCAGAAAACCATGCTACAGATGCGCCGGGAAAGGAGGTGAAGTTGCATTGGATGGAGCACATGACGTGAAATAAATTATTAGAAACATTAAACCCAAGCCAAGAAAAACGAGTACTGTTTGTTTTAAAAATATAAGGAATAGAAAGTACTATTAAAGATACTTGTGAGAAAATGTAATGAGTAGAAGTCAGAAGTAGGAAGAAAAATAACTAATGGAGTAAAGTATAGATACCTAAAAAGCGTTGCCGTTTCCCTACGACTTTAAACGCATGCAAGAGCCCGTTTCTCCTCATGAACGATGTGTTTAAAGTTTCTGTTTGCATCGCTCATACAAGCTCACTTTCCAAAAGAAGATTAGCAATTTTTCCACGATGTCACACTCACCACTGGTAAGGGAAAATGGGGAAGAGCACGTAGGACGGCCTTACATAAACACATCACTAGAATGATTGACAGTTAGGAGGACCACTTAGAACATCCTCTACTATACCTTTAATGCCTTATTTATCTTAAAAAAGGGGTTATATGAAATTGAAGGAATTAGTTGTATTACATTACAAAGTAAAACGTGACCTGTTACCACCTGGACAGCACACTCTTAATAGTGAAGGAAAAGTGATTTTAAACAACCTTTAGCAAGAAACGCTAAAAACAAATGTATGTTTCTGTGGCTGGAGGGAAAAATGAAACGATTTGAGATTGTTAAAATATAAGGAACATAAAAATATCTAGATTATCCGTCTAATCTGGTTCTAATCTGTCTTCAAGCTGAGGCGGTCTGATCTGATTCATTCATTTGGAAATGTGAACGGGCTTAATGAGGTAATAAGGAGTCTTCCTCTTCCTGCTCCTGTTATTTCTGCAGTAAATGTGAAGTCATTTTTTCACGGAAAAGGAATAAAAGATAAAGAAATAGAATAAAAATATTATTTGACAGATTTGGAAAAAGACAAACTAGAGCAGAGGATTGGTTACGTTTCACTGGGATTAAATCCAATTTATCCGCCATGGGATGCTGAAAGGATAAGCTGGATGTGGATTAATTAGTGTGTTCTCTGTCTGTCTGTCCAAACCCAGATCCTGGGTCTGATGGTGGTGCGAAAGATGCTGGACATGGTGTTCTCTCAGCATGACCTGGCCTGGCTGGACGACCTGTTGCCTGAGAAAGAGAAGAAGAAGAAGGAAGACGACAAGAAGAAAAAGAAGGAGAAGGAAAAGAAGAAGCCTAAAGCAGATGACAGTGAGGAAGAGGTGAGAAACTCAACCCTCTGCTGCCCCCTGCAGGACAGAAGGCCCATTCTCTGATAAATATCTGTACTGTGTGTGAACAGGAGAAGTACCGAGGCTATTCCAACCACTCCCCCAGCTCAGAGTCGGACCTGGATCGCAGGTACTGTGTTCTGAAACTGCACATCCCCTACAAAGACCTGGTGTACCCTGACGTAGCGCAGTCCGAGTGGGGGGCCCACTGCCAGCAGGCCGCCCGCCACACATAGAGCTTCTTAGGAGCCCTGCACAGAACCGAGGCTCCGTTCCCAAAAACAGACAAATCTGACATAAACCTGAATTCACCATGGAACAAAAACGAACATTTTATGATCAGAGATCCTTTATATCCAGAACATGTTTAAATAGTTATTCAGGGATGATGTGAGAAAAAGGTTTATCTCTCTGTATTAAAATTCTCTGTTTTTTGCATTTGATTGGCTGCTGGATGGTTGTTACCTTCCAGGTTCACAAAAGGATCTAAACTGTGGTGACGAAGAAGCAGCAGATCAATAAACTAATTTAAACAGCAGACATGAAGGACATGGCTAAATGTAATCAACTATTTTAAGATGAACCGTCATTTTAAAACATCCTGCAAACAAAAAAATTCATTCATAGATGCTGATTGTCATGATTTTATTAATATTTAGACCCAAATGCTGAAGACCAAACAGGGAGACCAGGAGAAAAGGTTTAACAGGTTTTATTGGAGAGATAATTCAGAGAGAAGTGTTGCTCTGAACACTGCTCAACTGGAACTGAAAAGTGAGGGGAAGACACAGCGGTTAGTTCAGGCTCTGTGGGAAATTTGACTTTGGATCTGGTCTCTGACTCACGTTTCCAGAGAAGTTGTTGAATCTTTGACTCCAGTCTGTATGCTGTTGCTCCAGTGTTTGTCTGATTCGGTGGAGGGCGGACAGGGTTTACCCAGAATGCAGTTGTTTGTAGGTGAATGGAGAAGCTGACTGCCACTCAGATTTCCTGCGGTACTTGAACGGTCGTAGTGGAGATGAATCCCTTTCTCAGTGTGAAGCTCAAACGATCTCTTGGGGAAAGTGGATCCAAACCTCCTGTTTGAACCCCCAGCTCAGTTTGAAGATCTGTTGATCCTTCCAGGAGAGAAGGTCCGAAAAATCCAGTTTGCAGGATGACTTCCTGCTGAGAGGCAAAGACAAAAACAATGTTAAAACTCAGGTTGACAAGAACTCAGTTTGACTCAGCAAAACTCAGCTTGGCTAGAGTACCAAAAACTGGCAAACACTCTGGCGTCGAGGTAGTGGCAGTCAGCAGCTTAAGAACGCTCCATTAACGAGGAAACCATCAGCAGGTGTGTGAGGAGGCGGACCAGAACTAGGCGCCTCCTGGTGGAGGAAGGGAGACAAACACAGAAACACAAACAGACAGGAGTTCTGACACTGATTGGCTACAGTAGTAGCCTTTCAAAGTTTCCCACATTCCTTGGTTGGTCCCCTTCAATTCCTTTTCAAACATCAATATTTGTACTAAAATATTCTCTCTGTCATGTTTTGTGGACATTAAGATCTAAACAGAAGCGTCATCTCCTGGTCAGACCCTCTAATTCAGTCAAAGGGAGGAGGTGGGCTGCCATTCAGCTGGAGTTAGACTGGGAAAGGCCACTTTGAATGCCTGCTACTGTAAGCTATTTAATGTAAAATCTTAGGATCAAATCCAAAGCTTTCTGTCCTGATCTAAATAAAAATGACAGCAAAATTCAAAGTCTGAAATATTTCATTCTGCAAACCTGTTTCTCTGAATGTGGGGCCAAAGAGAGAGTCTCAGTCTGCTGATCTGCCTTCAGTTTCTTGGACTTTGCTGCTCTGCAACCAGGAAGCAGCAAAGCCATTGGTCATGACATCAGCCAAGATTCGAACTCCAACTTTGAATGTGGTTCAATGAAAACCGGTCGGTGGGCAGGTTGCTTAGAATAACATTTAATGAAGAAATGAGAATCTAGAAGCTACATACTGCATTTATTCAGGTTAACGTTGGTAACTGGGGACAATGAGTCAAAACACAGCTGTTCAGCCACATTTTCCTAGAATGTCTCTATTTTTTTTTTTCATTCTAAATCAATCATCTTGCTCTTATTAAATTAGATCAAACATTAAAACAGTTTCTGGTCAAACAGTCTCACTTCCTCCTTCAAGCCGCAGGTGAAAACTGTAATTTCCAGCCTGAGAGGTTAGATCCTCTGTTTATGGCATTTAATGAGGAAACAGATTATTTTAATATTCATTTCCTAAGTCTACCAGGAGTGGTGCACAGCAGTGTAAACAATCGCCTGCAATTAGACGGGTAGATAAAGCTAAATCGTATCAATGTTTAGGAAATATTCAATTTAATTCAGTTTATTTCTATAGCACCGATTCACACCACGTCATCTCAAGGCACTTTCTAGAACCAATTCAACCAGATCATCCAGTCAGATTTAAAAAGTTTTCTATCTAAGGAGAACCAGCTGATTGCATCGACTCATTGACGCTTCAGCAATCCCTCACACTAAGCATGCTTGTAGCGACAGTGGAGAGGAAAACTCCCTTTGAACAGGAAGAAAACCTCCAGCAGAACCAGGCTCTCAGTGTGAGCGGCCATCTGCTGAGGATTCACTGGGGTTCAAGGAGACAGAAGCAGACATAGAAAAAAGAAGCATAGATACAAAAGGCAACTGTCAACCAGCTCCACAGGCGGCCCCGTCCAGGAAGAAAACACACAGCCAGGCAGACTGAGCTCCGAGCCAGCTCCCATGTCAGAGGATGAAGAGAGCACATCCAGTTAGTCACAGTCAGAGAAACAGGACTACACTGGAAAACAGGCCAAGCTCCAACATCTAGAAACAAAGGTGTTGATGGCAGCAGCACAGCTGATATTTCTCTCAGGATGGAGTCACAGCCAAACAGGAACAGACCAGATGAAGCTACTATGAGAAAAGCAGAGAGAGCAGAGCGTTAGAGATTGAACTAACAGATTCTGCAGAGAGGGAGAATAGAGATAGAATGAAGCAGAATGATGAAAAAGGGGTCCCTATGTCCTCCAGCAGTCTAAGCCTATAGCAGCAGAACTATAGAGATAGCTCAGGATAACCTGAGCCACTCTAACTAGAAGCTTTATCAAAAAGGAAAGTTTTAAGCCTAGCCTTAAAAGTAGACAGGGTGTCTGCCTCACGGACTAAAACTGGTAGCTGGTTCCACAGTTAGGAACATAAGGAACAATCAGATCTCTTAAATTAAGATGGACCATTTAAGGATTTATATATCTATTGAATTACATAAAAAATAACAAGAAATGTCAGAGAAGGAGGAACGTGATAAAATCCAAGCTCAGCATTGTATCCTCTGTGTTAAACACAGTTTGGAGAGTAACTGAGATTTCTCATTGCCCTAAACACACCATGGGTGATGCATGGTTTTGGCAGCATCATGCTACGGGGATGCTTTTGTCCGTTCAGCAAATGTACACAGAAAATGAAGAGACCACCAACTGTGACATGTGCTGAGTTCCAATTCAGCAGGAGCTGCCAAAGGCCAGATTCCTTGGTTGATGACGTCATAGCCGAAGCCTAGGATATCCCATGATTCATTGCGAGTCCAAGCAAGCTGGCTGCTCCGTGCTTAAAGGGAAATGGCGCCGAACAGTGGTGAATATTGGAAGTGCAGTTTAATATAATCCAAGAATGTGCTCTCTCGCCATCTCTGCAGTGTGGGGACTATAAATCTGATATCTGAGACGACGGTACTGCTGCTGAAGCGCTAATTTTATTAGCATCCATAGCAGTAGTGAGAAGTTCGGTATCCACTCTTTGCCTTCTTTGTATGGCCACATTCACGGTTGCTAGGCAACAGAGAGTACAGGCAGTGAATGCCTGAGAAGGCTGGACCTGTTTAAATCTATACAGTGGCGGTTCTAGACCAAATGTACCAGGGGGCCAGGAGGGGGCCAACGTTTTTTCATGGGGGCCCAGAAAAAGCAAGGGATTAAAATATATCAAGAGCCGCATGAAGTGTAATTTATATTCAATTATACTTAATTAAAATTCTATTTCTTATTAGGTTTATTAGGTTTACGAATTTTACATACTTTTGACATTATTTAAGTTAAAATTACCATTTTCTATCAAATCTGAATAAGAACTCAAGAAAAACTGATAAATTAGCTGTAAAAATTAGAGCATTTTTAAAATTTATTTTGAAAAACAGATGAAAACTGGGATCCCATCTCAATACCACTGAAGCTATTACCTTATTTTTTTTAAATAATTTGGAAAATAGAATTTGTAAAGGGAAAAAAATGAACTAGATCCAAAGGAACTATCAGTTCTTTAAGTATTATAACATGAGCCAGGACATGATCTACAGGAGCACTGGCCCCCGTTGGCCCCTGCCTAGAACAGCCCATGAATCCAGAGCCAAACACTTCTGGCCTTCTTATCTTCATGGTCCTCCAAGGACCCGGTCCAGGTAGACCGGGTCCTTGGAGGACGCAGCCTCTGGAATCAAACACACTCTTGGCCTATAAATCCTCGGATTCTCCTTTAACTTCCAAACGTCCATCCAAGCCGCACATTTCAGATTATTGCAACGAAAAGCATTGAACCCCAGATGTCTCCGTCGTCCACAGTGAAGCTACCTTTCCAGTTGGTCCCTCACACATAGTCCTGATGAGAAATGTCCCCATTGTGGGACAATGAAGGGATTTATAAGCCGTTTTTTTTATCCTGCTCTGTTTATCAGCATAAACGCATCACCTGCTCCTGTCTTCCTGCTTAAACCACAATCTGCATCGCTGCTATCTGACCCTGTCCTCTTTTAAAGATGCTGGACCCGTTCCTTTCCCACTGTCCCCACATGGCCCAGTCCTCCCAGTTAGCTCCAGTCCTCCCAGTTAGCTCCAGTCCTCCTGTCCGTGCGTTTTAAGGCAATGCAGATGGTTGGAAGGGAAACATGATCATTTCCTGCTCAAAGCTCAGTCCTTCATGTCTGCTGCCCTTTTAGGAGCCTTCTGAAAAAAAAAAAAAAGATACTTTGTTGGGGGGGGGTCATTAAAATGTTTTTTTGTTTTTTGTTTGTGTAACTAAAGGAGTGAGATGATGTGTGGTCTCTGTATAAACAGGCTCTCCTACCTTTGTTCATGAGCATCAGGCTGTTTTGGTTGTTTCTTCTTCCTCAATGTGCTGGGGGGGGGGGGGGAATCTAGATTAACGTTACATAGACAAACACCATGTAGAGCATCTGATTTGTTTCTAACTGTAGGAGAAGTTAGTCAAGAATGCGGCCAAATCACAACATTTCTCAAAGTGAAACGGTTAAATCCGGTTAAATTTTCTTTATCTCAGATCTATAAACTTCAGAGAGTTTTACTGGGATCCTTTGTGCTAGATCAGCACCACCTGGTGTAAAACTGAAAAGGAGAGCAGTTATGCATGGTTTGTTAAAATGTTTTAGAAGTTTGGCATGAACTGGGAAAAACTCCTTTAGTGTTTCTACTTCCCAGAAGCTCCTCCTCCTATAAACTTTCTACCAGCTTCACATCTATCTGTAATTTCTACTTTTTTTTTTTTTATAAGCTCTGTCTGGTTAGTGGCAGGCAGCAATCCTAGAAAGGTCAGTTCTAAAGCCTTGATTCAGGTCTGGACTTTGACTAGGCCACACTAACCATTGCAGTTCAGCTCCTGGCCCTGCTGGAAGGCGAACCTGCAGTCGGTCCAGTTCCTGGTTCTCATCTAGGTTCTCAGATCCATTCAGCCCCCCGGAGCATGATGCTTCCACCACCGTGTGCTTTCCTCTATAGGGACGACATGTTCTCAGTGCAGCACAGCGTTGCTCTGAACTTCTATGTTTGCTTGTAGTCGACTCTAGACCAGCGCAGTCTGCCGCCATTTTTCTTGATGTGGCGTCTTTGGGCCCAATGATGCCCGATAACCAACAGGATATAAAGAGTCACACGGACGTGGACACACTTTGGTTACTTTCCTTTCTGGTAGGACGGAGTATTAGGCGAGAATACAGTCAACATTATGAGAATAATGTTATAATATGATAAAGTCATAATATTTATCACAACAAAGTCGTAAAATTATCACAATAAAGTCTCAATGTTATCACAATAAAGTCCTAATATTATCACAACACAGTCATGACATTATGAGAATAAATTTACAACATTACAAGAATAAAGTTGCAACATTATAGCAATTAGGTCATAATATTATTACAATAAAGTCGTAATGTTATGAGAATAAAGTGGTAATTTTGTAGGGATGCACGATATTGGGATTTTGGCCGATATCCTGATATTCGATATTTTAAAACTCATGTAGCCTATAGATAACCGATATCGATACCGATGTTAAAGCTGGACCAAAATAAGTAGTCATTGAAAATAGCAGTTTTGTTATCCATTTCTGACACTTTGAAAAAATAATATACTCAAATATGTTATTTTCATATGCTGATATCAAATTGATTTTTAAAAATGTGACGCGGCATCGATCTATTTTACTTTCAAAATCTGGTGAAATTTCATCGTTCTGTTACAAACTCTCGTGATATTTTGCAAATTCTTGTGAGATTTTGTTAGTAAAATAGATCGATACCGCTACAATATATCAACATATAAAAATATGGCAACATTTGGTGAATTTTGGGGGATTTACGTAGCATACACGATGACATATAGCAATATTTCATTAGTAAAAAAGAGATTGATATGGTGTTTTTAAATGGCAATATATCAGCATATGAAGATATTGGGATATTTTAATGGATCAATATTTTTTTTCCTCGTCTTTAGAAGTTTTTAATTCTGTAAAAAGAAGTTTTTGAGAAAGAAGAAGTAGAATTTTTTAGACTTTAGAAACTCAGAAGCTGATCAAATATCGGGTTAAATATCGGTGGGTGGCCGATGTCCGATATTCAGTTTAAGGCCGATATTCCCATAGGGGGCCGACATATCGATCGTGCATCCCTAGTAATTTCTATCGGTGGCCTAGTGGGTTAGGCAGAGATGGCAAAAGTACTCACTTTCCGTACTTTGGAGTAAAGTGTACAGATACTTGTGTTAAAAAATACTCTGGTAAAAGTGGAAGTACTGATTAAACTTCTTTACTCAAGTAAAAAAGTAACAAAGTACAGGCTTGTAAATTTACTTAAAGTAAGTATAAAAGTAAAAGTAGAAACCACTTTTTTCAGTGCCGCTGCCTACATTTTAAATGGATGTCTGCCAATAGGGACTAGATCTCCGTTGTGTTCATTTTCAATCATCTCTTCGTCCATGCTACTATGTACTAAATCTCTACACGGGCCAATGTGCTGTAATGATTTGTCAGCCAATGAATACCGCCAATCTGTTCTCATTCATCTTGTAGTGGTGCTACAAATGCAACGTGAGATTCCCATCCAATTAGATTGAATTTGGTATTGATGACGTGAAAAAATAATAACGTAACTCCATTGAAATGATTCAAAACTAAAGTAACGAGGACAATTTTTTAAAATGTAAGGAGTAGAAAGTACAGATATTTGTGTAAAATGTAAGGAGTAGAAGTAAAAAAGTCGCCATAAAAATAAGTAGTAAAGTAAAGTAAAAATATCAGAAAAATCTATTTTTGAGTACAGTACCCAACGTATTTGTACTTCGCTACTCCCATCTCTGGGGTTAGGGCAGTGCCATTGTGCTCTGAGAAGGTTGCAAGTACCTGGTTTGATCCCTACAGCCTGAACTCTACCTCCTGAGCTAAACCCTAAAACCCCACATTCCTTCCCAGGGAGCCGCACAATGGCGGCCCACTGCTCCCCTAAGGGGATGGGTTAAATGCAGAGTGAATTTCGTTCCTCTGTACTTGTGACAGTTTAATGACAATAAAAGCTGAATGATATTATGAGAATAAAATCGTAACGTTACGATAACAAAGTCGTAAATCTATGAGAATAAATTTGTATTTTATGACAAGAAGCTCTTTCTTCCCTAAAATGAGGAAAGTCGAGCATCGTGTGAAGTTATAATTTGGCATCAGTTTTACAAATAAGGAAATATGAAGTCTTTTAGCGCATCAGCATCATATTATTATCATTATCAGAACTTTGAAACCATTTCGCAAACGACTGTATCGAAGAAAACATGCTTTGCTTCTGAAACAGGCTGCGGTATGATGACTTCAACTTTATTCTCGTAATTTTATGACTATTCTTGTTAGGGGGGGATTTACCATTAGATAAAACTAGCAGTGCCTAGGGCCCCAAGTTCCTGGGGGCCCCATAAAACTTCTGTTTCCATATCTGGTTAATACAACTATTCCTTATTTCATTTACTTTATTATGTTTGATAAAAATGGCTAAGAAATGCCATCAGAACGCTGATAATATTAAGCTCGTGTCTCAGCCCCCCCCTTCAGTGTCCAACCATATTGGATCAGTCCATTTGCTGCACATGTTCAGAAAGGTCCAAACAGACAGCAGCAAACCATTTGAAAACAAACCATGCAAAGAGCAGTGTTGCCAACTTAGCTCTTTCAAAGTGCTATATTTTCTCACTTTTCAGTGCAACCTCTAGCACTTTGATTTCTAAAAACTCCCTGGCGCCAAATCTAGAGACTTTTTCACACTACTGGAGACTTTGGGCAACATCTAGAGCAGCTTAACTCTGCTCTCCAGAGCCAGGTAGATAGGGGTACTTTCTGGGACTTCTTAAAGTTGTTTGTTCAGTTAAATTTTTTAGGAGAACAGTAAAGACTAAAGTCTGTGTGACCCTCCTCCCTCCCTCAGCTACAGGGGCCTCTCCTGCCCCCTCCCTCCTTCCTTGGTGTTGTGTGTGTGGTAACCAGAACTTGCCCTTCCTCAGCATCACCCTCCACTTGAAGATCTCCTGCCCGTCGTCGCCGGCCATGCCTATGGGCCGAGGGATGGCCTGCCCCGTACCCCAGGTCAAGATCGAGATGGAGTCGGACTACGACTCGGACACGGACCTCCACCGGGGCCGGGACATTAGCAGTGAGACCACGTTATGATCCCCTGAAAGCCACCGGTGCAGAGCTGGAAGTTGGCAGCAGGATGGATACGGACATCCCTGTTTGATGGCCTGTTGTCCAGCACACAGGACACCGAGGATGAAAACATTTATTTATTTACTTGTATGATATAAAGGATCCTGCAGAGAGGAAATATGTTTGGGAAATACTGTGACTTTATGTAATTATTATGCTGCCATTTTACTGTGGCTAGTTCTGAATAAAATGCATAATGATGCCAGATGGATGCACAGAGATGAGCAGTAGCTGTAAATCCTCCTGTATATACTGTAGCTCCGTTAGCGTGTAAATATCCGGGTTGATCCGATCCCACAGCTTTTTCCCCGTTTTCCCTTCATAACTTCCAAATCGGCACATTTAGCAAGAAAAAAAGAAACAACCAAAAGGCCCTGATGTGTGTTTGTAGGCCTGCCTCCTGCCTGCAGCTGTAACCAGCAGCTCTTTGTGTTTTTATATGGCTGACTTTAAACGGGACACCAGATGTGCTGTAGACAGAAACCAAACAATTAAACCTTCTTTATTCTGGACTCAGTTTCTTTCCTTCTACAACTGGAAAACATCACAGACAAAACTGCTTCATCATTGGAGAATATTCCAACAAAAACAGACATTTTGACTAAATGTTAGAATCCAGAAAGCCTCTTCCTTTACTGGGGATTTTTTGCAGGGTGTTTGTAAAGTTAAATAGTCGAAAATTAAAAGCAATAATTATGGTTACTGTTTGGTGAGAAAAATAAGGTTATTTTTCCAAGCAATTTTTTCACTAATTTATAAAAAATCTAAGTTTGAAATTTAGTTTATCAATTAAGTTTTTTTTTTGTTTGCCTATTAAATATTTTGCTTGTTGAATATTTAGCACCAAGCTAAATATCTATTTTCCAAACTAAATATTTAGCTTGGTGAAAATCAAATATTTAGTTAAAGCTAAATATTTACTTAACCCTTTATAGGGCACTCAGTGAAAGACTTTAAATATAAAACTTTCAAGCAAAGACTGCAAAAACTTGAAATCTAAGTATGTCATTTTATCTTAAAATAAGTGCATTTTCCTTTAATTGAGTACGTGAGACACTTTGCAAATGGAATAAGAAAATTCACATTTAAAATAAGGAAAAAATGCAGTCTCCTATTTCAAGTGCATAATATCAAATAATCTGATTTTATGGATAAAAAATGTTCCTTCCACTGGAAGATTTTCTTATTTACCTACTCAAATTAAGGATAAATACACTTATTTTAAGACATTTTCACTCATTTTTAGATCATTACCTTTTTAGACCTTATTACCTTTGTAACATTAAAAAAATATGGATATTTTGATGGCGAAAATGAATGTCAATGTAACAAGAAATGCCAACTTGCCCGAATATATTAAGAAAAATAACAAAAGTGGGGGGGGGCTCCATTTCTAAGGGGTATGCAAGTGATCAAAAACGGTAACTAACCAACTAAGCATTTAGTTTGGAAAATATAAAGCTTGCTGTCAAATCTTTTAACTGACAATCTAAATATTAAGTTTGGAACTTGGATTTTTATAAATAATTGAATGACATACAGTAAAAAAAAAACTTATTTTTCCCTCTCAAACCGTTAAATAACCATAAATTATCATAATTTCTAATTTTTACTGCTGAACTTACATCCCATAGATTTCCTCTTGATAGTTTAGTTTGAACATATTTAATGTGAGTCATTAAAAACTGTATTTCTTTTAATGGATCCATATTTCTAATTTTTCTTTCTGATAAATATTTTCATCATCGTTTTTAGTTTTCATCGGATTAAGGAGACATGTTTTTGCTTTTCAGTTTATTGATCCACTCCCACCTTTACAAAAATATCTGCATCACCTGCAAACCAAACAAAGTAAAAAACTTTAAGATTGTCTTTTATGTAAAGAATAAAAGGAATCGGTTCCAACACTGACCCCTGGTGGACAGCACAATTAAAATCTGTTTTTCTGATTGCAACTCCATCAGAAAAGCGTCTGAAGTCAGTTGATTGTTTCCAACAAAACAAGGACAGAAATGATCCGTGTTCATAGAAAGGTCATGAAAACACAGAAGCCGTCCTCTAAGCCTTGGTGAAGCCCTCGGCGAAGCCGCCCCCCTCCACCAGCGAAGGCCTGCGGTTGCACATGGGGCACAGTTTGTTGCGTTCCTGCGACGCCCTCATCCAGACGATGAGGTTCCACCGCTGGCCGCGGGAGATGGGCAGGGCCCCGTGCATGTGTTGGCCCCGGTGCAGGAGCCCCTCTGTGACCCTGTGCTCCACCTCTGTGCACTCAGTCTCACTCAGAGGAACCTGCAGAGCAACAGGACCAGCGAGGTTCAGAAAAATCTCAGAGAAACGCCGATTTAAAGCTGCAGCCTCACCTGCCGCATGTCCCCAAAGAAAAGGTTTCCGTCGCTGAACTCTTTGCCCAGAGACACGTTCAGAGTCACCTCTGCGTTGTCATAGTGATAGCTCAAATCCAGGTCTTCCTTCAAGGCATACTTGACGACAAAAGCCTTGTGGCTGTCCAGACAGCGCCCCCCGCAGTCCGGGTAGAGCAGGGAGGCGAGCGGCTGCAGGTAGAGCTCCCGGAGCGGAGTGATGAAGCCGTCATCGAAGCCCAACTCGTTCAGAAGCATCTATGGAGACGAAGGAAATCTGAATGGTCCAAATAACGCCGGATTTTATTCTAAACGGAGAAGCTCTCCATACCTTTTATTCATTTTAAAAACTATGAACATGTCCTCCAGTCTCCTCCAGTCTGTACTTATAAGATTTTGTCTTTCTTGGACATTTATAGCATCAAATAAATATGACATTATTGAATAAAACATTAACATTATAACAGCCCAGAATCCTGCATGGAGCAGCGCTAATGATGCTTCCTCAGGGCTCCGTCACACCTTGCCCATTTATCCAGCCTGACGTCCCAAAATCTACTAAAAACATAGCATACACTGAACTTTCTATAGATTTTTTTCCAATGTGGGCGTATATTTAGAGTATTCCTAACGAGTCCAGAACCTCTGTCCAATGGCAGCCTAACTTATGCATAACGCACAGCAGCGGAATACCTATGAAATGATGCACAACCATCATTTCATAGGTATTACCAAGCATCAGTTAAAGCTGCTCCTCTCAGGAGCAGAGAGGTCTGCATAAAAACACGTCTTTGATCGCGGTATTAACCTAGCTTCTGCTTACCGCCCTCCAAAAGAAAAAGAAAGAAAGAAGGTTTTTGGTGTCAGAAAAGGAGGTAAAGGAGAATTATTTACAGCAAGACAAACAGTATACCAACTTTTTATAGATTACTCTTTTTTTGTATTCATCAAAATTACTTTTCTTATATTATTTTTTTGAATTGCTGGATGCTTTTACATTATTTATTGTTTTCAGGCAAGCTGTTCCAGAGCTTCACTCCGCTAATTGACAAACTAAAGCTTCTTTTTTGGTTGTTTCGAACATACTTAGTTTTGAAATTTAGATTATATTTTCCATCTCTATCAGAAAACAATTGTTGAATGTGCGCAGGAAGCAAGTTATTTCTTGCTTTGTAAAGAATTTGAGCAGTTCTGAAATTGATCAAATCTACAAATGTGAGAATTCTTGAATAAAGGAATAAACATTAGGTGTGATCACTAATTCGTTACCCGTATTGCCATCTTTTGCATAATAATCAAAGGTTGAATGTTTGTTTTGTTAGTGTGACCCCACACTTCAACACAATAGGTTAGATAGGGCTGAAACAATGAGCAGTATAATGTGTGTAAAGCTTGTTTGTTTTATTTATAACAGCCAAACATCTGGCCAGCTGTGACCGGACGTGCTGTATACGTCCCTTCCAACTCTTTCTATTATCTAAAATGACACCTAAAAATTTTATTTCATCAACTAATTCTACATCATCAATACTTCGCTTTATTTCACTACTTTTTTTAATGTTTCCAAATATCATGAACTTCGGCCCCAGCACCGAGCCTTGCGGTACCCCACTCTTTATTTCTAGACAGTAAACGGATGTCAACCATCAGATAACTGACCTGGAACTGATGGCACACGTCGACGTACTCGCCGTATGTCGACGCGTGCCGCATGCAGCTTTCTGTGGCGTTTCAGAGGACAGAATGGAGGTCTTATTACCCCATAGTTGTTCATGGTGTTGGGTCTTCCTTTAGGGGCCGACGACAGCTCAAAGTGCTCCAGCTCCTCCACCAGCTCCTGGCAGAACTTCCTCTCAAACACCGGGAGCCGATAGACTCTGGGAGCTTCAAATGACAGAAAACATAAGATGTAAACGGCTCTGAATTAAGGATGATTTGAACACAAGAACAAGCAGTTTTCACCACTTTGAGGCGGATTTTAGATCCCTGTTTCATTGATTCTGGTTTCTTTCTAAGAACCGTAAATAATCTGATAGTCTGATGCACTGAAACTGCTTCTTTTCTAAAGAAAGTCAGGCTGATTATGAGGTTTACTTGTTAACCAGCTTCAGCCTCTAATTTTAGCATTTAGCAAAGTTATGCTGCGTTCACACCAAAGACGTTTGAAGCGTCAAAAACACAGAAATTTGCATGCTGGACCAAAGTGTGGTGAAGTTGCTTTGCTGCTTGATGCTCTGGTTGTTTATCTGCTCTGTTCAAGCTAGAGAGCAGCTCGGCTTCATTTACTTTATGAGCTGGAAAAATAGTTTTAACTCGTTTTGAAGTGAGAAAGTCCACCTTAAAACATCCTGTTTATCAGGATCAGTTCTGGTTCAGAGAGCCAGACCTGCAGCATACCGCTGGTGGTCTGTCAGATGAGCATACCACGTCAGACCAACATACCTAGAGTCAATACGCATGCGTAAGATGTCAGATTTGCGTTTATCCCTTTGGTTTTGTATGAAAAATAGACTTTAAACTACCTTGATGCCTGTAGTCATGTTCGCCACATCCTTCAAAAAACACCAAAAAGTAAGTAATTAAATAGTTTTTTGTACATGACTAAAGGGATACACGCCCGCTGAGGTAGTTTAGTCTATTTTTCATGCAAAACTAAAGGGATAAAGCCAAAGATTAGCGGACCGCGGTCTGGATCCGGACCCAACCTGATTTAAAACATCTATAAATTACAGAATTTTGTCCAACTACAGTGTCTAATTTCCCTTGCTCCTCTTCTCCTGTTAATACGGTAAAGCCCTGGGGAGTCCCGGCTCCAGGCTGCACGTGATCCAAATGAGCCAATGAGCTGTCAGTCTGGGTTGCTGCTGCTGCTACTTTTAGACACAGCAGGCAAACCTGTGGCAAGCCGGGCGATGGGAAAGAAGGAGAAGACCATGAGAAAAAGAGAGCAGAGAAAGTGTGGACTGCTGGAAGAACTGCGATGTGAACTGGTGAAAGAAAAGTGAAATGGCGTGCTCAAAGATGACCCTGCACATTTAGAGGATGTTTGGCTCAACCTGCTGCTGTGAAGCAGGATTCTCCACCATGAACAGAATCAACAATAAATCTGGATCCAGGCTCAAAATGAGCTCCTTGATATGTGCTTGAGAATGGCTTAGTCTCCGGTTAAACCCAGGTTTAAAGCCTTGCAGGGCAGCCTAAAGCCCACTGCCAACATTAAAGACAGAAAAAGAAAAGAAAATAACAAACGCTCAGTTCAGGTGTTTGAGAAAATATGGGAATCAGGAAATTATCTATAAACCAAACTGAATGATTGTTGTTCTCTACTTCAAAAAACATTTTAGACTTTAAAATGGAAAAACTTTCTATTTTTTTAATATTTTTTTTTTATTTAAAATTCATTGTATAACATGGATGCATAAACACCTAATTTTATTTCAGTGATAAATTCTGTTTAAAGTAACAGATTATAATAAAAAATGTCTCTTAAATAAATGTACTTAAGTAAATGTACCTTTACTGGTTGATGATTTTCTTTATTCGGACCCCGATGATTGTTAATTGGTTACCCCTTGGAGAAACTAAAGGGATTAAGGGGTTTTGACTATAGGTATGCTGGTCTGACAGAACACCGGGAGGCGGCGCTGGGAATCCCCGCTAAAAGCTCACTGCTGCAGCTAACCTGGGGGGGATTTCCTGCTGCCGCTCGTAGCGGCTGGAAGTGAATAAAAAGATTTTTTATGTTAAAAACTGAAAGTACCAATTGCACATTTTTCATCGGCAGGTTTTAACATTTCTAGTTAATTTGGGTTTTTATAAACTGCTTCTCCGAAGTTCATAAATTTATTTTAGTGCAGCAATAATGATCGGAGCTGCTCTCTGTTCCTTCTACATAACAAACTATTCTACCGGCTTCTTTTAACCTCTGGAGTTTAACTACTTGATATTTATGTATTCTTTACTGCAGAAAGATGACAGCCTGCAGGTAGAGTCTGTCTCCCCCAAAAACCTCCTGGATTAGATTTCCTGATTGGCTGAAGCAGCAGCGTCCCGCTGCAAAAGTTAAATTTACTGAACTCCAATGTCGAACGCTTGGACGCGCCGTTGGACCTTCCAGCGCCGACTTTGCATGTAAATCTGAGGCCGAAAGTGCGCCGGAGTGAACGCACCATTAGAGCCACTAGCGTTAACAACCTTTACCTTAATGTTGACCTTCCCTCAACTAGATGTTTCCCTGTAGAAACCTAAAAGCTCAGCTTTGCTCTACTGGTTCCTGCCTTCCTGAGATCTCCTGAAAGTAAGTAAGTAAGAGAGTCTCTCTTTCTACATTACTGTCATCTACCTTACTGAAAACTACGGAAGAGGATTAGGGCCACTGAAAAAAAGTAAACTGATTTTTAAATTTTATTTCCAGGTTTTAACATGGAGAAAAAAAGTCAAATTCTGTGTTGATTAAGAATCCAGAATTCACGAAGAATCAAATTCTGAGATTAAAGTCAAATTTCTGCAGAATCAGAATTCTGAAGTTAAGAGTCAGAATTCACGAAAGAATCAGAGATTCTGAGGAAAAAGAATCAGAATTCTGTGAGATCAAAGTCAGAATTCACAGAAAAAAAGATCAGAATTCTCAGAAAAAGTCAGACTTTCTCCAAAGAACCTGACTTTCTCAGAAAAAGTCAAAATTTTTGAAGTTAAAATCAGAATTCTGACTTATCAGAGGAATTCTGAGATTAAAGTCAGGGTAAAGAGAAAAAGAGATCAGGAATTCTGAGAAAAAAGTCAGAATTCTGAGAAAAAGTCAGAATTACGAGATTAGAGAAATTCTGAGAAAAAAGTCAGAATTCTGAAGAAAAAGTCAGAATTCTGAAAAGTTAAGGTGCAGGCTTTTTCCCATACTATATTGAAATAAAATAAAGAAATCCAGTTCAGCACTTTTTCCAGTGGCCCCAATCCTCTTCCGTAAAACTTTTAACTACTTCTCGCTTTTTAGTAAAATTAATGTTTGGAGATTACCTTGTTGGGTCTTTTTCATGCAGTATTAACCTTTATAGGGCAAGTTAGCATTTTTGTTCTCTTGCATCCCCCCTATAAATGGAACCCCCGTCTCCTCAGTGAGGTCTAGAAGCACAAGATCTATATCCAACCATTACATCTTATTTTTTGCATTTGACCAATTAGATGAGCCTTTGAATGATATATTACCTACTGTTAATTAAGTTAACAATGATATTTAAGTTTATAAACTAAAAAATCTAAGTTCCATTATCAGCATTAATGCCTCTAGGTCAGGGGTCTTCAACGTTTTCCAGGCTAAGGACCCCAAACTGATGGCAGATGGAGCGGGGACCCCTAATTATATATATATTGCATGAAATTGCGTTCTATCAAACTGGTTCTATAGTCACTCTATTACAGCAGATGGAGTAATGTAACTAAAGTAATCCCTCCCTGGGATTATTAAAGTATTTCTGATTCCTGGTTGATGGGACAGGTGTTGGCTGAATGAAACGGTGCCCAGCTTGAAAGAGCTCCTGTGTGTCTCTCTGAATGTGAGCATTGATGACTGAAAAGACATCTTCTGCCTCCATTTATCTGTTTACTACAGTGTGTTGAATTCATGTTAATGTGGATTTAAAGACATTTCAATTAGTGGGAAATATTGCAGGGAATAAAAAAAGGTTTAGGTTACAGCTATCCCATACCTGTTTCACCTCTTTTCTCTGGTTCATTTGTCATTTATGTGGTGAGGACTATCTAAAAATATAAGTCAAAGTGTTTTTAGATATTTTATGCTACCAAATCTTGATATTCTTTCTCTGACTTTTGTGAAGAACTAAAAAATCTAGAGTCTATGTTTCTGTTCTTACTATTAAACTTATTGGAACAACAATAACAAAAAAACATTTTTTATTAATCTTCTAATTTCCACTTTTTTGTCAGATATTTGACTTATTTTTACTCAGAAACGCAGATCTGCATTGATGACTGAAAATATCTGTTTACTACAGTCTGTTGAATTCATGTTAATGTGGATTTAAAGATATTTCAATTAGTGGAAAATATTGCAGGGGAATATTAAAAAAATGTAACCAAAACTTTCGCGACCCCCATGCAGTACCTCTGCGGACCCCCTAGGGGTCGCGGACCCCCTGTTGAAGACCTCTGCTCTAGGTTAAAATATCTCTGCTCTAGGTTAAAATATCCATATTTTTTGAAAGATCCAAAGGTAATAAGGTCTTGTCCTTGATTCCAGTAACACTATTGGCTTGAAATTTTAATTAGTATTTCGCTGAGTGCCCTATAAAGGGTTAACATCTTTGGTGTTGTCATGACAACCAGCTAGATGCCTTTACTGATCTCTGCTTCAGACCAGAGAAGGTGGGAACCGGTGGGAAAGTTTGATCCGTTTCGTCTGCTGATGCTTCTTGAAGAAGAGGAAACTCTCTCATCTCACCTCCTGCTTCCTCCAGCAAACCCAGCAGACCTGCTTCACAGGCGGCGCCGCTTCTGCAGAACTCCACGATCTGCTTAAACTCCGCGTTCAGGTAGGACTCCTGAGGGGGAGCGGACCTCAGGTGAGGAGTCTCAGCAAAGCACAAGCAGAAGCAGGTGATGAAGTGAGCCGTTTGGTACCTGCAGATGGTAGACGTGCGGATGGAGAGGCTGGTACGTGCTTTTTATGGCGGCTGATCTTTCAGCTGACGCCTCACATAGACGCCTCCGTCTGTCCACCTCCTGGGAAATCTGAAATTTGAATAATTTCAGATCTGAGGAAAAGAACCGAAACAGAAACTTCCTCCGCAGCCGTCAGCTGAAAATCCAGGATTCTAACTTCAATTCAGTTTATTTCTATAGCGGTGATTCACAACAGGTCATCTCAAGTCACTTTAAAATTACACCAGATCATAGATTATACAGATAAACTTCCTGTCAGCACTTCCAAATTAAAAGCTCCCCAATCAGAGATTGAAAAAATGCAACTGAAATTTTTGAGTTAAAAGTGGAATAATTACCAGAATAAATATACAAATTTATAAAATGAAAATATACAAATATAAGAGAAAAATCAACTAATTGTGAACAGAGTGAGATTATAATACAGATTAAAGTTTGCTACATAAAGCACATGCAATGCATCATTAATGGGGGGGTTATAGACGGTACAATGGCCTCCTCATGGAAGTTTTTAAAGTAAAAATTTATGATATTATAAATTTGCATCTTTTTACTCTCGTAAATTTAAATGTTTGTTTTTTGTAAATTAGCCTTTTTATTCTCGTACATTTGCAGCTTGTTTCCTCCTGGGAAATGTGAAATTGGAATAAACTGGGTTAGGTCTGGATTTACTGGACCTGCTTTCCCAGTAATGACTTATTAAACCAACACCTTTTATATATATATATATATATAATATATATATATATATATATATATATATATATAAATCTGTAATAAATCTGAGAAATTTCTTTGATTCCTTCATGCATTTAATTACTTCTTCATTCCTTTACTCATTCATATTTGAGGAAAAATAGTTCTCAGTTCATAAAGAAATATAATAAACAATATTTAACATGTTTATTTACATTCTATTAACTCAGTGACGTCACTTCCGTGCAGTCTGAGAGGATTTTCTTTACCTTTGTCAGAACATCTCCAAACTGCTGCTCCGTGATGCAGCCCAGCCTCTTCAGCAGCTGGAAGCGGAGACAGAATAATCCAGATTAAACCACCATCACAGCCCCCCCCCCGGTAGGAGCCAGAGCTGGGGCCCCAGGGACTCACCGGCTGGTAGTCCAGTCTGAACTGCTGCTCGGACACAAAGCGGACATGAAGCCGGAAGTCTTCCAGGAAGAAGTTATCGGTTAGGAAGCAGCTGCACGAATAAAACTTTGACTTTCTGTCAGCCTCGTTTGACATTTTCTCTCTGAGGAAAACAACCGAAACTGAAAACAGCTGACATTCAGCCAACTTCCGGTTAGCACTTCCGGTCTGTCCTCTTCCAAATTAAAAGCCCGGCAATCAGAGACGGGGGGAAAAAAATGCATCTAAAATGTTTGAGATTAAAGTGGAATTATTATGAGCATAAACAAACACATTTATTCAATTAAAACATAAAAACATTAGAGAAAAAGCAGCAAATTAGTAAGGAAAAAACACAAACATTTAGGAGAAAAAAGTAGCAAATTTTAAACATTTACATGTGTGGAACAGTGCGAGATTATAATACAGATTAAAGTATGCTACATAGAGCACATACAATGCATCATTAATGGGGAGGGGGGGCTTTAGAGACGGTAAAATGGCAGTAAAAATTAATTATATTATAAATTAGCATGTTTATAATCCCGTAAATTTGCCACTTTAAATTACTCTATGTATGGTCTGGGGGGCATCAGTTGATGTTATATTTTCCTCCAGAGGGGGCGCTAACACAAAAACAAAAACGGAAGGCGATCCGGCCCATGAAGAAGAAGGTGGAAAATATTGGGTGCGCACCATTCTTAATCCGGCAAAGCATATGTGAAGGGGAAGGCGGGGTTAGTAGAGTTGAGCTGTGAATCCTCAGATGATCCAGTCCGTGTAGAAACCAGGAGGCAACTTCCGGTTCATTTATATTGTTGGATTTGAATTCTTCTACAATAAACTCAGATCGCTCACCTCAAACATTCATTTAAATGGATAACTCCTCCCACGCCTCCTCGTTACTTTTACTCTGTTCGTCCTCCGTCAGAGTGTAAAGGAACGCACCCAGACATCCGCTGGCTCCTCTGTGGGATTGTAATCCCAAACTGTAATCCTCCAGCTGCTGGGATTGTTCGGTGTTTCCCTGCAGGGAGGCCGGTGGGCCGGTGGGGCTCCTTTCTGCTCCTCCGGGTTTGTCTTCTGCGTGGGAGATGCTGAGTGTGGACAGCTTACAGGTGGCTGAGGAGGAGGTGGTGGAGTCCAGCTCCAACAAACTCTCTGACATTTACACGTTCGTGGCCAAAGGCAGCCTCCCTCTGACCATGAATCCTCTACAGGAGACTAATTTTAGAACAGAAATTCATCTTTGAAGGTAAGAGCAGCTGCTAAACCCCGCCCACTTCCTCCATTCATTCTAACTTTGGCTCATTCATTTCAACTTTTGTGTATTCATTCATTCATTCATTCTTCATTCATTCATTCATTTTTCATTCATTCACTCATTCATTCCATTCACTCATTCATTCCTTCATTCATTCATTCCTTCATTCATTCCTTCATGCATTCATTCATTCATTCCTTCATTCCTTCATTCATTCATTCATTTATTCATTCATTCATGCATTCATTCATTTATTCATTCCTTCATTCATTCATTCACTCATTCATTCCTTCATGCATTTATTCACCTCATTCTTCATTCATTCTTTCATTCATTCATTCATTTCTTCATTCATTCATTTTCATTCATTCATTCACTTCATTCCTTCACTTCCTTCATTCACTCATTCATTCATTCATTCATTCATTCATTCATTCATTCATTCATTCATTCCTTCATTCATTCATTCATTCATTCCTTTCATTCATTCATTCCTTCCATTCATTCCATTCCATTCATTCATTCATTCCATCATTCATTCCATTCATTCATTCATTCATTTCATTCATTTCATTCATTCATTCACCATTCATTCATTCCATTCATTCATTCCTTCATTCGTTCCATTCCTTCATTCATTCCTTCATTCCATTCATTCAATCATCCATTCATTCATTCATTCATTCACTTCATTCATTCATTCATTCATTCATTCATTCATTTTCATTCATTCATTCATTCATTCATTCATTCATCATTCATTCATTCATTTTCATTCATTCATTCCATCATGCATTCATTCCCTCATTTTCATTCATTCATTCATTCATTATTCATTCATTCCATTCATTCATGCATTCATTCATTCATTCATTCATTTCATTCATTCATTCATTCATTCACTCCTTCATTCATTCATTCCTTCATTCATTCATTCATCATTCATTCATGCATTCCTTCATTCATATTTTTCATTCATTCATTCGCTTCATTCATTCATTCATGCATTCATTTCATTCATTCATTCATTCATTCATTCCTTTTAATTCATTCATTCATTCATTCATTCATTCATTCATTCATTCTATTCATTCATTCATTCATTCATTCATTCATTCCATTCATTCATTCATTTCATTCATTCATTCATTCTTCATTCATTCATTCATTCATTCATTCATTCCTTCATTCATTCATTCATTCATTCATTCTTTCATTCATTCATTCCTTCTTTCATTCATTCATTCATTCATTCATTCCTTCTTTCATTTCATTCATTCATTCATTCATTCATTCATCTCCTTCATTCATTCATTCATTCATTTCATTCATTCATTCATTCACATCATTCATTCATTCATTCATTCATTCATTCATTACATTCATTCATTCATTCCTTCATTCATTCATTCATTTCATTCATTCCTTCATTTCCTTCATTTCATTCATTCATTCATTCATTCATTCATTCATTCATTCATTCATTTCATTCTTCATTCATTCATTCATTCATTCATTCATTCATTCATTCATTCATTCATTCCTTCATTCATTCATTCATCATTCATTCATTCATTCATTCATTCATTCCTTCATTTCATTCACTATTCATTCCTTCATTCATTCATTCACTCATTCATTCCTTCATGCATTATTTCATTCATTCATTCATTCATTCCTTCATTCATTCATTCATTCATTCATTCATTCATTCATTCGTTCATTCCTTCATTCATTCTTCATTCATTCATTCATTCCTTCATTCATTCATTCATTTATTCATTCCTTTTTCATTCATTCATTCATTCATTCATTCCTTCATTCATTCATTCACATCCATTCATTCTTTCATTCATTCATTCATTCATTCATTCATTCATTTATTCATTCATTCATTCCTTCATTCATTCATTTATTCATTCATTCATTCATTCATTCCTTCATTCATGTTCATTCAATATTCATTCCTTCATTCATTCATTCATTCATTCATTCCTTCTCATTCCTTTCATTCATTCATTCATTCATTCATTCATTCATTTATTCATTCACGTCATTCATTCATTCATTCCTTCATTCATTCTTTCATTTCATTCATTCATTCATTCATTCATTTCATTCATTCCTTCATTCATTCATTCATTCCTTCATGCATTCCTTCTTTTATTTATTCCTTCATGCATTTCATTCACTCATTCATTCCTTCATGCATTCATTCACTTAATTCATTCGTTCATTCATTCTTTCATTCATTCATTCCTTCATGCATTCATTCCCTCATGCATTCATTCCTTCATGTATTCATTCATTTATTCATTCCTTCATGCATTTCATTCACTCATTCATTCCTTCATGCATTTATTTCCATTCATTCATTCATTCCTTCATTCATTCATTCATTTATTCTTTCCTTCATGCATTCATTCATTTATTCATTCCTTTCATGCATTCATTCACTCATTCATTCCTTCATGCATTCATTTCCTTCATGCATTCATTCACTTATTTATTCCTTCATGCATTCATTCACTCATTCATTCCTTCATGCATTCATTCACTTATGCATTCCTTCATTTCATTCATTCATTCACTCATTCGTTCCTAAATGCATTCATTCCTTCATGCATTCATTCACTCATTCATTCCTTCATGCATTCATTCCTTCATGCATTCCTTCAATTATTCATTCACTTCATGCATTCATTCACTCATTCATTCCTTCATGCATCTTCATTCACTCATTTATTCCTTCCTTCATGCATTCATTCCTTCATGCATTCATTCAATTATTCATTCCTTCATGCATTCATTCACTCATTCATTCCTTCATACATTAATTCAATTATTCATTCCTTCACGCATTTATTCACCAATTAATTCCTTCATGTATTTATTTATTTCTTCATTCACTCATTGATTCCTTCATGCATTCATTCATTCATTCATTCACTCATTCTTTCCTTCATGCATTCACTCACTCATTCCTTCACTCACTCATTCCTTCCTTCCTTCCTGAGTGCCGTCCTTCAGTCACTCATTCCTTCCTTCCTTCCTTCATGCCGTTATTCACTCACTCATTCCTTCCTTCCTTCCTTCATGCCGTCTATTCACTTCACTCATTCCTTTCCTTCACTTCCCTTCATGCCGTCCTTGCCGTTATTCACTCACTCATTCCTTCCTTCCTTCCTTCATGCCGTTATTCACTCACTCATTCCTTCCTTCCTTCCTTCCTTCATGCCGTCATTCACTCACTCATTCATTCCTTCCATTCCTTCCTTCCTTCCTTCATGCCGTTATTCACTCACTCATTCCTTCCTTTTTCCTTCCTTCATGCCGTCATTCACTCACTCATTCCTTCCTTCCTTCCTTCATGCCGCCCTTCACTCACTCATTCCTTCCTTCCTTCCTTCATGCCGTTATTCACTTCACTCATTCCTTCCTTCCTTCCTTCCTTCATGCCGTCATTCACTCACTCATTCCTTCCTTCCTTCCTTCATGCCGTCCTTCACTCACTCATTCCTTCCTTCTTTCCTGAGTGCGTCCCAGAGGGAAGCTGTTTTACGCCGGACCCAAAAAGGAGGAGAAGCGGGAGGTGGTGGTGATCGAGGCCAAGAGGAAGATGCAGATCTTCCTGGATTCCCACCTGAGTGACGTCGGCCGTCATCTGGGCCAGAAAGAAAACCGTCCACCGGATCCAGAGCAGGTTCTACTGGCTCGGCATCGTTAAGGACGTGGTGGAGTGGGTAAGGCCGCCTCATTTCCCGCCGCTGCTTCAACCCTACGGTCTCATCCGGTAACGGAGGCGCCGCTGTTCTAGATCAAAGTGTGTGAAACCTGTCGGCAAACCGAGAGGAACAAGAACCTGGCCAGAACTGTCCGGCCCGCTAGAGTGGAGGCACCCTGGGATATCGTTGGCATTGATTTCATTGGTGGGTTTGGAAGTTCAGGTGATTATTTCCTGCAGGACCAAGAGCTGAGTGTCCTTTTCCCTCCAACAGGACCGTTCACAGAAACCCGGCGAGGGAACAGAAGCGTGGTTCTGTTCATCGATTACTTTAGCAAATGGCCAGAGGCTTTCTCCGTGCAAACAGTGGACCCCCTGTCGGTGGCCAGGTGTGTCTCCAACTGCATATACAGGTGAGAGCAACTCTTTCTAGTTTATTAGGGCTTTTTATTCCACGTTCAGTGTTTTTAACTGTAGTCTGCTGTTGTATCAGGTTTGGAGCCACTAAAACGGTGGTTTGCGCCCAGAAGCCTGAATTCTGTGAAGAGGTGAGATTGTGAACTCCTCCTACGTCAGACAGGTTCGCTGTGAGGAAGCTAAATCCTTTCTTTAGGTGTCAAAGGTGCTGCATGAGAAGTGGAAGCTGGTGCAGAGGGTTTCTGCTCTGGATCAGCCTCAGCTCAACCCGCTGCACGACTGCAGCGGCCCGCTGCTGAAGGAGGCTGTGGAGCAGATGGTGGCGGAGAAGCAGGCGGACTGGGACGACTTCCTGGACCCGGTCCTCTTCCTCTTCCGGACCTCCAGCAACCCGACCACCAAGTTCGCTCCATATTCGCTCATGTTTAGCAGGAAGGCCAATCCACCGGGCGAGGTGAGCCTGCAGAGGACAACCTGCTGGTAAAAAACATCTTTATGTTTTAGGTTTATTTTTAATGCTTTGCTTTCATGTAGACCAGGCTGACGCCGCCTCAATATGGCGAGCTGGAGCAGGACGGCTGCAGGGAGCGGGACGGCTGCAGGGAGCGGGACGGCTGCAAGGAGCGGGACGGCTGCAGGGAGCGGGACGGCTGCAGGGAGCGGGACGGCTGCAGGGAGCGGGACGGCTGCAGGGAGCAGGCCTCCACATGCA
Organism: Cyprinodon brontotheroides; assembly: GCA_018398635.1. Lineage (NCBI taxonomy): Eukaryota > Metazoa > Chordata > Actinopteri > Cyprinodontiformes > Cyprinodontidae > Cyprinodon > Cyprinodon brontotheroides. The sequence continues at coordinate 1,355,688 of JAGKQL010000042.1, read as the reverse complement.
TGAACATAATGCGTGAGCAGCAGAACGCCGTTAAGCAGATGGTAAGAGGATTCTTTCTCTCTATATCTGGACCGCCAGATTCCACATTCTCCGTCAGCGCTCCTCTCATGTACGTCGTGCGGAGTACTTGTCATGTTAATCAATCAGAACTGTTCCTCATCCACCGCTACTCTCCATACGTCACCGTCCACGTACGTCTTCTCCGTTTTTCGCCATCAAAATACGAATCAGAGCTGTTTTTTTTCTCCAGCTCCGGTTTGGCCAGGTCATTGTAATCGCAGCAAACAGGAAAAGGAACATAAAGAAGATCCGGTTCGTTAGTAACAACAGATCCTGATCGTAATAACTCACAAATTACAGCATAATTCTTCTGATATTCCAAAAAACGCATCAGCGTTTATTTAAGCGCACACTATGCAACATTTTTCAGTTAATTAATGTGTTCCATAACGTTTTGGATGATTAAATGATTCATTTCAGGTTGAACAAAGATTTTCTTCGGCCGCCCTGGTGGTCTGTGGGGAAAATACCGGGGCACTTGTAATTGCAGGAGCACCTAATCTAAGCACCCACAGGCTCAGAAGTCTCGTGCGAGTCTTCTGAGTCGGTCTTGCTTACGCGGCGAACTGCTACACGCCCCAGTTAAAAGTACATGCTCGTGTGCTAGCACAGCGGCGATCTTTGTGCAGTGCTTTCGCGTTCACACCACACGCAGCAAAAGCAGCAAGCAAAATCACGCCTGCTGCTTCCTTTTTTGCTGCTTGTACCAGTTAGTTCTGGCACGCTACGCTAGCTTTAGCAGTTGCTGCTCTGGGCTGGGTGTGCAAAAGTGTGTCTCCTGACGCCAGCCGCTGGGGGCTGAGCTTCACTATCCTTTCTCTGCCTTGCAGCTATATTTGCTGTGATCAGTGGGGAATAGCAAAGTAGTTTTAATATGTTTTAACTGAGAAAATACACCTGAAAACGTAATCGCAGGCGCAGTCAGTTCATCCAGATTATCATCCTGCCTTCAATATTTTTCTGTGGGAGCCGCTCAGACCCCCACATACCAGCAGCCACCAGCCCCAGTAGGAATCCCTTCATCAGCAGCCTCTGGCCGGGTCGCCTCCTCGCGGGTTCACCGCTGGGCAGCTGGTAGGTGTTTTTCATCTAAATAATCCAAACTGCAGGCAGCAGGATAATAAAAAGCCAACATATTCTGCCGGCAGATTTCTGCATTTTAAAGTTAATTTAGGCGTCAATAAACTGTTTCAGAGGAGTGATCATAGCGCTCTGATCATCAGCGCTGTGTCTCTCTCCCTGCCAGCTCCTGATCAGCTTCTCTGATTGGTTGACGCCGGCGACGCGACGAGCAGCAAAATTCAATTTTCCATCTCACGAGCAGCAGCCGCGTTTCGCGGCAGCGTCAGATGCTAGTCATTAGTGCCTCTTAGGCCTGTCTGCTAAGCTTCAAAACAACCGCCTGGCTTGACGGAGAAAACCAGGAGAACAGTGCTGGAGCATGTTTACTCAGTGCACTGTTTACTTTACGCCCTCTGGGGGAGCCTCACAGCTGGAAAATCAACACCAGTTGCATAGTGTACCTTTAACAGATTGGAAACTATCTGTACTTCAACAGACAAGGAAGTGAGATTTCTCATCTCCATCAAAATATTTATTTTATACCGAAGAGGCTTTAAAAGTTTCATCAAATCCAGTTACAACAACTTCCAAAGAAGCTTCTTCTCTCAGGCAAAGATGAAGAGATGATCCTGGTTATCCCTGTAACAAAAATCCACAACAAACCAAAAATATTTGGGCAGAAACTGAACATATGCTGGATGATAGAGGGGATTCTTTAAATGATGTCATATGTAAATAAGCGTTCATCTGCATGTTTTGCTCCTATTAATTTAATAATAATAATATATATGGCATGCTCTGCTCCAGCTCAGAGGAAGTCGGGAGGAACAGCTGTAGGTTTTGCTTTGAGCAGGAGGTCTGGGGTGCAGCGGTGAAGGAGGATGTGGGATTTCAGGCTAACAGAACTTCTTTTAAGATAAGGCGGGTCTGTAAAACCTGCTTTTGGCCACTAGGAGGCAGCAGAGGAACCGTTCTCTGCTCCACCAGCCTGATCCAGTATTTCCCTGTTAGTTTATCATCAGAGCTGCGATAGAAACTATTAGCACCTAATGTGTTTCAGTGAATATCAGTGGACTGATTGCAGCTTTCATCATTTAAAGACGGTTTCCTCAGCAGAGAAGAAACATAAAGAACTAAATATAAACGGGAAAATGCTGAAATCATGTGCAGCAGATAGCAGGTTGGTGAATCAATTAGGGCTGAAATATTTCATCATCGATTAATCATTATTGAAATAATCATCAATCCAATTCATCAATCGATTAATCGTTAATTAGAGCAGAAATTATACCAAGATTGTAAAAATATGTTAAATATTTGGCATTTAAGATTAAAAACATTTTAGTCTGTCAGTCTGCCTCATCCAGAAAATGTTTAGTTTCATTCCGGAGCTTAAATCTTCTTGGGAAGGACAACCTCCAGTGCCCAGATGAGGCCTCATTTTACTCCCACCACATCCGCCGACCTGGGCTGGCCTGCTCGGCAATTATAAATTAACGCAGCCTTCATACAGCCAGTGGTTCAAATTAAAGTCATAGAGCGCAGTGCAGGTGATTTCCCAGCGCTCACGGTGTCTACGAAACCCGGCAGACCAAAACGCAAAACCAGATGAAAGTGCGATTCAGCCCGGCAAAAGAACCTTTCATGC
>JAGKQL010000042.1:1269162-1335202 GCA_018398635.1 Cyprinodon brontotheroides | reverse complement strand
GTTCATTCAATCTAGCTAAATATTTAGTTTGTTAAATAAATATTTAATTTGAAGCTAAATATTTATTTAAAAACTAAATATTTAATTTGTAAACTAAATATTTAGCTCCAAACTAAATATCTATTTAACAAAGAAAGTTTTTTTTATATTGAATGAAATGGGAGAGAAAAAAAATGACTGGGGGGGGTAAGCTCCCCATATTTTTCTCCCAAAAACGCTTAAATAACCATAAATATTGCTCATAATTTTTGATTGTTTCACTTTACAAACGGCGCCCCATAGCATGTATCCCGTGCGCCTTTTTTCTTCCTCTGGCATTTTTCTTCTTCTTTGCCTATTTCATCCGATGTAACGAGTAAATTTCTCCACTGTGAGATCAATAAAGTTAATCAGTGTTGATCTAGGACACTAGAAAAACTTTTTAAAATGCAGAAGCGAATAAACAGGAGGATCAATAAACTCTGATTATTGATGGATGTCAGTAAAAAAAATAAATAAATAAAATTTTAACTGAACAAGAAAAGTTGTTTACTTTATATCAGCAGGTGCAGTTTGCTCCCTTTACTCTCCTAAGGTTTAAACATGTTAAAAACCTCAAACCTCAGTGTTGAAGTTGAACCATTTCAGTGGTTTTCTACTGAACTGCATGGATCTCTAAGTTTCATGCAGCTTCTCTGATTTTCCCATCAGGCTTTATAAGATTTAACTTCACTGCAGCTCAAAGTCTGCTCAATGCTTCTGCATTTTCCTCTGCTCTCTTCCTCTCATCCATTAGATTGCCTCAAAGGCTAAATTAACATCAGCTCATTACAGTTCCTGTCCTTCATGAAAAGACTGACATGTTGGTTGGACGGTGTGCAGCTCTAACCTGCTCCTGCTGTTTACTGATGACAACATCGGTGTCTGTTGTAGATGCAAGAGGTCCAGCAGAACAAGGAGAAGACGCTGGCCAACAACCGGACGCTTGCCGAACAGAACCTGACCCTGCAGCCCCAACTGGAGCACAAGAAGGAGCAGCTCACCAAGAGCTACAGCCGCCTGCAGGAGGGCTTCGAGTCCTATCAGCTCCGCAAGTCCAGACTGGGTAATGACTGGGAGGCATGGTTTACTGATCCGTTACCGGATACTCCTTTAAAGTCACAGGGAAATCATATTTAAAAATGTCAAATCATTCTGACTTAAACATGTATATAAATGTTCTCTTTATCAGATGATATTGTCCACCCAAAATTTTGAAAATTCGGCGTTAAAAGATAATCCCGTCTTAAAATCTACTGTGTTTTTTAGATTTATCTTCTGCGAGGCCAGTTGGTTCTACGTCAGCCTGAACACCCTAAATCAGCTAATCATATATCAGCGGTCATCTGTCAATCAAATGCTTTCGGTCATAAGATCTTGACTCATCTGTCGCAGCTAAATATACGCAAAGGTTGAAATCAGAACCCTTTCACTTTCCCATTGAGTTGCGTCCCAGTGTTCCCGCGAGGGGATGGGCGTCTGTGTCTTCAGCGGGCGCAGAGCTAACAGAACTGGCAGCGTTGCGAGGCAGAGGCTCAAACATGCGACTGGAAGCCTTTCTACACCAAACCAAGCTTCTGCGCCCTGGCGTCCCTCTTCCACAACATCTTAGGTCCACGCTTTCCTCCTCTAAATAAAAAATGGATGATAGGAGGAGACTCATCCCACGACCTCCCGACACTAAACTCTCCTCCTCTTGCATGTTTCCTCTGTCCATAGCGTTCCTTGACAGCGTCGTTTCTAAGTCACCAATTTGGTGCTACTTGGTCCCAATGGAATTTCCCATTGGGAACCTGCTAACACTAAGATGCTAACTGGTTAGCAAGATGCTTCCTTGCAAACCGGCCACAACCAAACTAACTTTGCGAACCCTTTGATAATCAACCAATCACATTCACTTTATTTACTCGTGTGAAGTCGGGCACCACTTGGCTTTTCCAACCACTGCATTTCCAAATTCTCCCATTTCTCTACGACTTTAACTCCTCCGGGTTTAGAAACAGCAACACTGGAGGGTTTATCTGTAGATCTATAAAGACTTACTTTTCCTACCTGGCAGTAGAAGCTGCAAGTTTTCCATCCAACGCATGAATTTCTGCACTAAACCAACGCTGAACATCGTTTATTTGAAAGATCCAACTATAAAGCATCAGGGATTATAAAGCCTTGTATCAAATCAAAGCTTGACCACCTTTGCAGCCGTTCCAGCGTGTTCCTCCAGACGACACGGCATTGATCCATTGATCCAGGCGAGATGAGTAACGCATGCAGGAGTCATTTATTTGATGACCTGCAGAAGGTTTAGTCCGACCTCTGGAAGACCTCCTTTTTATTAAGAAATGAAAGTAAAGATTGCTTTTATTCGGTATTTATGTTCATAATTTTCCATTTGGAGCAACGTGACGTCTGCTTCAGAAACCAAACCCTGTAAAACTAAAATTTACTAAAAGCAGAATGAAATAATCTGAATTCAGATTTTAATCCAGTTTAAGTATTTTCTCCTGGTACGTAATCGTTAGTTCAGAAAGCTCAGAACAGACCTTCTTCCCTGTGTTTCTTCTCATCGTAGATTTTTACTTCTAGATGTTGAATTTACTCCAGTCCTCAGTGTTTGCTGTTCTGCTTCGGAGCGATCTCCGCCATGGATCCTCTGCAGTCAATGAGGGCATTTATTTAGCCTGTGCAGGGCGGCGCGCTCACCTGACCGCCTATATTTAACCCCATTGTTGTTTTACCACAGCTGATCTGCTCTCCAAATTCAAACTTTAATACCTTTTGAGCCATATGGAGTAAAAAAAAAGTTCTGGGCTCTATGTGTATATATATATATAAAAAAACGGTAGTTTTCTCATGTTTATTCTGATTTACTGTAAGTGTGCTGCTGTATATGTGGTGTGCTTCATAAAACAGCTCTGACTGTAAAAAACAATTCTCTCCTTGAGTTTCTATGTGAAAATAATTAAGAATTAATCTCCAGCAGCCAGGAAAGTATTTGACACCATAGAAATACTGTCTTATATCCTGGCAAGCAGCCTTCCAAATGTGTTTGGAATATCTGCTAAAACAGTATTTCTACGCCCATCTAGGACTAGGCCACCGGTCGGCAACCCAAACTGCTCAAAGAGCCATATTGGACCAAAAAAACAAAAATAAATCTGTCTGGAGCCGCAAAAATGTAAAAGTCTTATACATGCCTCGTGTGGCACCACGGGCTCTAAGTGTAGAAAAGGACTATGTGGGCTTAAATGTATAATATGCATTCTTGATTAAATGTTTATCATGGAGCAAATGTCACATAGCAGCATGAGGTGATGGAGGAGCAGTGAATGCGCGGTTTAGGTTTTGTTGCATTGAGGAAATCATAGAAACATGATGAAGGAATCTTTCTATGGTGGACGTGTTTCTGTTGGGAGGAGCTGATTGAGTCATGAGGAACCGAGCAGGAACTGACGTCCATCAGAGCAGAGCTCTCTAACCCTAAAATCCCACATCCTCCGTCACCAGCGTTCCCTTGGTCTGATTTTTATCTTTAGGATTTGGGGAAAAATGGAAGAAAGTTCCATCCCTGCATCAGAGTGCTACCTGTTGGATCTATGAACGGTTTTCCTATGCTTCAACCAAACTAGCAGCAGTAGTGGAGTTTGGAGATGCAATCCACTTCTTAAATCTATCTTTGCTCTCCTCTAATTTATCCAGAAGTTCTGCAATCGCACTTTTTGTCTCACTGCCAGCTTGGTGATCGGCTGCAGATTTAGCAGCTTTCCCTGGAAATGTCTTTTCAAATTACTATTTATTTTTTGACAACCTCTCATTACAAAGCAAAATTCAGGCAATCCTCCTGCATTGATAATAAAACAAAATGATTCGCTCCGTTCTTCTCTGAATCCTCTTTCCTCATCAGATATCTTCCTTTTTTTTTCCCCCATCTGGGATCCACAGTCCGAGACGCGCCCACCGCTTGGTTAGCCTGGCAACGCGCCGCGCTGGCTGCAAGTTATGACCACTGATCTCTATGGCAATGACCCAAATTATTGTTTACATTTATTTATTATACAAATGTTTACAGCATTGGGAAACATCATTAATTTTTGTTTGACCTCCATATTAGAATAAACATAAAAAAAATCGATTTTCATAATTTTTTTAAAAAAGCTCCAGGAAGCTGCAAAGGGGCTCCGGAGCCGCGGGTTGCCGACCCCCAGACTAAGCTATGCCACCACCTCTTTGGAAAGATAACGCTTTAAAAGATTTTTACACGTTTTTATTTCTGAATATTCCTGAATACTCTGCTAATAACACGTCTTCAGTGAAAAGTCTGAATACAAAACATGTAGTGAGTTATCTTTGAAATTTAGGTTCCACCCACATAAACCATATATCATCGTAAACTGTTATTCATTGGCTACACATTGATGTCACTCATGTGGAGCTGAGTTTTTACTGGTTGGAATAGGAGGGCAGAGAAGGGAAGTCAAAAACTGTAAAAATTGACGCCGATTGGCTTTCTGCTGTTCCAGCCTGCCCCCATCGTCCTGTAACTGGTCAAACAAGCTGTCAATCAAGCCAGGACTTCCTGTTTGAACGGGCGGCAGCATCGAATGCGTTGTTCTTAGCATCTGGTAGCGGGAATTTGGAGTAAAAATGTGGTGGTGTTTTTCTCTGAAGATAGGAGTTATCCTGATGTACTTGTGCCTTTGTGGATTTTTTTATACGACGACGTTTGGAGCCATCATTTACCGGATTATCTTTTCTTTGGCTGTTCAAGCAGAAACAGACCAAACTTGGAGGGAAATATCTGAGTTTTCCACTTGGAACGAGTAAAAGGTAAAACATTAACTTTTTGAGTTTTGCGTATCTCTCACATTTCTCTCGATAAAACGGCTGCTGTGTTTGTCGAGGTTCCAATGCTTGGTATCAATGAAAAGAGGAGAACGAGAGCTTTCTGTAGATATGCTATGTTGACATTGAAATACTCATATGTACATGCGCTGAAGGTTCAAAAGCCCCCCCGGGCTGCGGGCGGGTTGTTTGGAACTACAGGAACTTTAGGAGATTAAATTCACCAAAATAAGCAGAAGATAAAAGCTTTTCTCAAGCGTTTCTGGGAAAATATCTGGATGCCAAAGAACAAAAGTCAAAGTTTTATGGATTTAAATTAGAACTGAAGAAGAGCAGAGCGGAGACAGAAGCAGTGAATCCAGAGGTCAACTGATCGGCTAACGCTAACGGCTCTTCCCGCAGTATTTCTACACCAGAATTCTGTAATCGGGCCCAACTATGGCTTTCAGTTACAGCGGATTCACCAAAGAGGAAGTTTGTTTTTTTTTAATATATGAGAAAAGTGTAGCTTCATCTGGTCTGTTCCTGTTTTGGCGTGACTCCATTCTGGAGAGAAATATCAGCTGTGCTGCTGCCATCAACACCTTTGTTTCTAGATGTTGAGAGCTTGGCCTGTTTTCCAGTGTAGTCCTGTTTCTCTCTGACTGTGACTAACTGGATGTTACGCTCTCTTCATCCTCTGACATGGGAGCTGGCTTCGGCGCTCGTCTGCCTGCTGGCTGTGTGTTTCCTGGGGCGGGGGCCGCCTGTGGAGCTGGTTGACAGTTACCTTTTGTATCTATGCTTCTTTTTCTATGTCTGCTTCTGTCTCCTTGAACCCCCAGTGGGCTCTCAGCAGATGGCAGGCTCACACTGAGCCTGGTTCTGCTGGAGTGTTTCTTCCCTGTTCAAAGGGAGTTTTTCCTCTCCACTGTCTCTACAAAACTGCATGCTTAGTGTGAGGGATTGCTGCTTAGAAGAGTCAATGAGTTTCGATGCAATCAGCTGGTTTTCCTTAGATAGAAAAACTTTGAATCAATCTGACTGGATGATTTGGTGAACTGGAAAGAGCCTTAAGATGACATGATGTGAAGATTGGGCTATAGGAAATAAACTGAATAGAATGGAAACAGGCCATGAATTCCAGATTAATTCTCAGATCCAAAGGTCTCTGTAGATCCAGAGCCAACAGCAGATATTGGTGAAGGATCAGAGTCAGATGGGATTAAAATAATCAGCTGATTAGAATAACTGTGATCTAGCTGCTTTGTTCTGTGTGTTTCCTGCTTGTTTGCTTCTCTTCCATCAAACGTTCGGTTTGACGTCTTTGAAAGGAACCGTTCTGGAACGGCGGATGAACTCGAGGGGAACTTCACTCGCCTTTGTTCTTCCGATGACATCATCGTGCTTCAAAAAGACCAGTCCGACCAGTTCCCTCTGTCCTGCTCTGGTTTCCCAGCAGCCCCGGCGTCCCGCACTGAGCTTCCTCAGAGGAGAAGCGGGGACGGTTCTGGTCTGACCTTGTTTCCCACTGCATGGTTGCCATTCGACTCTTTAAATAGACGCTCAGCTGTTCACTGCTCTGTTTCTCTGATAAAGCTGATCTGGGTCTCCTTCAGGTCCGCTGAGATGGACGGATCCTACAATACGACCTTCATGTCTAAAGGTCAGAATGATTTCCAGCAGGGGGCAGCGTAGCTACGACTGAGATGGAGCCCAGGTCTATTTTAGACAGCACAGCAATTCAGCAGCAATTTCATAAGACTTGGTAGTTTTCCTTGGTTTTAACCCCTCCCTCCCCTGCTGATGGAGATCTTCTGTGCGGTTTAGATTCTGCAGCTCCTGTTCAAACCGTTCATTAATGAAAACAGATCCAGTCTTTGCTCAGCATGTTTATTGTGGAGTCTGGCAAGAACCGCCAATCAGGTTTGACTGGAGGCTTCTATGTAACAACGGATTTGAAGGAATTCCTGTAAGTTTGCTGATCACTGCTGAGTCATTTGTCCCTTTGTTGTGTTTGAAAACTTCCCGCTGCAGCTGGTGTTGACTTTCAGACCTGAACGCAAACACAGCAGGAACTAAAACAGGGCTGGGCAATAAACTGCATCTGGAATAAAAACACTATTTAATAAAACAGTTTTCAAATTGCAGAGATGCTCAACTTTGTAAATGCGTCTCTCTTCCTGTCAGATCCAAAGTAAAACACATCCGCTTTGGGGGAAAATACAAAATAAAATCTGTTAATCTCATGGAGAGAGAGTCAGTTTGGAGTCGCACATGGTGTTTATAGTAAACAGGACAGACTGGAGCAAAAACAATGAATGAAATATTAAAATAGAAAACTTTCCCCACGATAGGAGGACGGTAAACGCGTAGTGATCCTCTTTGATCCTCACAGAAACCAGAATAAGGAGGAGCAGGTCAGCGCAGCGTATCTCTCTCACCTGTTTTTGGAAAAAAAGAAAAACTGTGATAAACTTCCCAGATCTCTCTCTGAGAATCACCTCTCTGCCTCAGTCACCATAGAAACCGTCCCACACCGTTAATTGCTGAATTATACTCTCCTTTCCTCAGAGGCTCTGCTGCATCTCATGCAAAGCTGTAGGTGAGCGCAGACAGGAGAGCCTCATCTGATTGGTCAAATCTCCATCTGCTCTACACGCTATGCGTATTTCCTGTTTGATTCTTTACCGGCTTGTTTTATTTGTCTGACCGCCATGCATGTTGAAAAAGCGACTGAAGATGGAGCAGCTACTAGCAGAGTGCGAGGTGTTTGGCAACGCTGGGACCCTTTTCCTCCTGGATCCCCAGCTCTTTTTGGCCCTCATGTCTAAGGCTGGGTATTCTCGCCAAAGTCCTGAATCGATTAGATTTTGATTCATATGGTTCTAAATCGATTAATTTAGATTCGATATATTTCTACAATAATGGCGGTTTAACTGTGTTTTCCAAAATACTCATGTATTTTATTTTTTTCTGTCACATTAAACACAAAGTGCAAACTTGTAATTTGGACAGTTTAAACATGAGATGTGAACAAAACGGTCAAAATGTGCAAAACTTGTTTGTGAAAAGTGAAAATTAATTAACCAAAGCGAGGCGTGCATGAGCTGCATTATCTTCGGCTGAATAAACCATATGTGCAGCGTTGTCTGTAACAACTACAGGTGTTTGCTGCTCAGCCCCCATTTGAATTAATCTTTAAGAGCATCTTTCCTGCTCATTGAAGAGTAGAGCGATCTGGCGTTTGTCACTATAAAAAATGAATCGATCTCATTCCCTGAAGCATTCGATTTTGCAAAAATACTAAAGGAGTCGATCCGGAAAAGTCGATTTATTGCTATACTCAAGCCCTATGTATTAACCACTCCATTTGTAGCTTTCTGGCTTTTACCCTCACCTTTCCTGAGCCATTATCTGGACCACAACTGGTTCCTGATTGGCCCTCTGGTGTTGTAAGCGTTGAATAACAGCGCAGACCACGCTTCAATATTGGCCATAAATCAAAAATATCATGCGACACACTGCTGCGGGAGACTAACCAGACCATTTATTGTTGTTTATCTTTTCTTTAAATGTAGATCTCATTATGTAATAGATGAACATTCCCTACCTGCTCTGGTTGTAGATGCTGCACAGACTCGTTAACTCGCTTAGCTTTACAGCAGGCATCTCCATAGTGGGTCCTGGAGGGTCGCTGTCCTACAGGTTTTAGAGCCGCGCTAAAGCAGGGAAATCTCTAAACCCTGCAGGACAGCGGCCCTCCAGGACCCACTATGGAGATGTATGCTTTATAGAATGCACCTGCAGCTTTTTATTTATTTTATTTTCATAATCTGTCCGTGTCAAATGTGGTGAATAGTTTTAATGTGTTTGAAAATGATCTGCACAGATCTGCTCATCCTGCCTAGTCTGAGCTACTCTATACGCAGTCAGTGTGGCATGGAAAAATATCGGATCAGAGACTAAAAACGACGCCTTCAGCGCGTTGAGCAGACTGATGCAGGCCTGTGTGGGTCTGGTGACGGCACGCGATGGCGCCTCAGAATGTAGGTTACCCACTATCCCCCAACCACCGCCGCCCCAGTTGTTGATCTGCTCAGCAGCTGTTTGGAGCTGAAGGAAAGTAGCAGTTTGACCCAGAAAGGTTGAGCATACAGTAGCCCCTTGCTGACAGAAACTGTCTCCTTTGCTCACATTTTAAAGGCAACCAGTGAACCTGAAACCAAACCCAGCTTAGTAAAGCTCAGCTCCTCTTACCGCCGCTGTTCTCCATCGCTGTGACTAAGTGCTCAGTCACTCTAAGCCAGTTCTGCAGGCTGGTTAACTGCTGCTTCATTGTTTGCTTCTTACAGAAGAGACATGATGTTATTTCTATATTTAGCAATAAGCAGAGTTCAGCTTTCACGGATTTACAGTCGTTACGTCTCAGAAGAATAACCGGCGCACTGAAAACCTTTTAACCTCATGTTCTCTGCTTCTTATGGAACAAGTATTTCATGATTTATGAAAATGAAATTGCTGGAAAAACCTAAAGAGAGTAAAGTCATATGAGGAAATAAAGCTTCATTAGTTTAGCCCGGAATATTTTATTTATTTTAATCTCCTATTATTACCTCTTTATTCTCAGTATTTGCATTTTTCCTTTTGTAGACTTTATATTATGACCTCTTATTTATGCTTTAATCGTTTTTAGGTCATTTTTGTTTGACCTAATAGTCGTATGTTAGCAGTCTTTACGCTGAGAGATCATAACAAACACGATAAGTGATTTAAAACAAGTGTTTGCTTATGTTCTTTTATAAAGATGAAATTTAAAGGCACATCGCAGACTTTGTGACATAAAGAGTTCGACGTAAACGACTTTAACTGATTCCTCAGGCCAATAAACAACGCTTGACACTATCAGTGCTGCCAGCGGGTCTCTCCTCTTCAAATACCAATTATGTAAGGTGGAAGACGCACCGTCACTGGCCAGGTCATGTGACCTGGAAGAACGCGTCGCTTTACGGCCGCAGGTTCTTATATCGTCATGGAGATTTTACTCTACTGGACTGCTGGTCGTGGCTGAGGCAAGGAAAAAGTTTAAAGGAGAAGTCCGCCCATATTCAGAATTCAAACTTCCTAAAGTACTTTAAATAAGAAATCATTTCCACCCTGTTCAATAAATGTTTTTAATTCAGAGTAATTTTCCTGTGAATGTGCTTTACTGGAGGCATCCATGTTTGCCAAAGAACACTACTGCCACCTGCTGGTTTGCCCTGAAGCAAACCTCTGCAGCAGCTTCTCATGTTGTGGACAATTAGCTAACATCAGTACCCTGCAGTACCTCCTAACACCTCTAGGGCTGGAGGCCCCCATGCTGCTGACCTCTGATCTTCTCCATCTTTTCTCCCTTTGCTTGGAGCAAAGCCGGCGTCTGCTGATGCTCCATCCTGTGGAGCCGTTCCACTGTATTCAAATAAGGGGGTGGAGCTAAACCAAACCTGTATGTCAACATAAGACTTGGTAGTTTTCCTTGGTTTTAACCCCTCCCTCCCCTGCTGATGGAGATCTTCAGTGCGGTTTAGATTCTGCAGCTCCTGTTCAAACCTTTTATTACTGAAAACAGATCCAGTCTTTGCTCAGCATGTTTATTGTGGAGTTTGGCACGCCATGACGGCGAGAACCGCCAATCAGGTTTGACTGGAGGCTGCTATGTAACGACGGATTTGAAGGAATTCCTGTAAGTTTGCTGATCACTGCTGAGTCATTTGTCCCTTTGTTGTGTTTGAACGCTTCCCGCTGCAGCTGGTGTTGACTTTCAGACCTGAACGCAAACACAGCAGGAACTAAAACAGGGCTGGGCAATAAACTACATCTGGAATAAAAACACTATTTAATAAAACGGTTTTCAAATTGCAGAGATGCTCAACTACAAGAGTAACGCGCTAAATTCTCACTTCAGTCCTGTAGGTGGCGCTACAGTGGATTTGTTGCCACACAGAAGGGGGGGAAAAAGGAGTTGAAACTATAAAATCTGCTGATGAATTAATTAGTCATGATGCGTTTCTCGGTGCCTGTAGTTCTTTAGGTTCCTCCTTGTATTATGAAATTTAGGCAGGATTGGGTAATAAAGTCGGTAATAAAGATGACATACAGATACACACACGGTTTCTGCGAAAGTAAAATGTGTCGTTTTATTCGGCCAGAGAACACAGCAATCAAGGCACGGTGCTGAATACAAATTATATTGTCCCTCTACCGTGACACAAGGATCGGAGAGCCAGTCGGCCCCAAACCAGCAACCCGCACAGCTAGGCGTCCGTACGCAACCCTAGCAGACTCTGCCAGTGCCAACCGCCATTTATGCCAAACTTCAAAGGAAAATCTTTCACCCAATCAGGAAAAGTGATCGCTCCCTCTCACGCCTGGAGCGCATGATTACAGAAACCAAAATATCCCCCGAACCCACCCAGGGCTCGTGGACAGCCAAAACCAAAAACATTATTACATCATGGCCAGAGCATGGCAGCGAGAGTTCGTTAGTACAAAAACAAATTATATTACGCTCTCAAGGAAACATAAAACCCATATATATCACTCCTACAGTCCAGGTGTCCAGACCTCTTCAGGCGGACACGTCAAACATATTCCCATCTTTCCAAAAAAAGTAAAAATCAATCCACTGGACTTTGTTTCCAAGTTTGAAGACGTTTCTCTTCCATCCAGGAAGATTTTTCAATTAAAATGTCAGAAAAAGCGTTTGGTTCCAGGTTTTATCCAGCAGCCCAAACAAAACATGCAAATGAAAACGGAAGAACTGGTCCACCACTTTGGAATGGAGGTCGTTGGCTTTTGTGTTAGCCTGCAATGCCCCATACCTGTCTATGTCTCTGAAAGGGGTGTTGGGGCTGAATAGATGATAGCAGGAAGGGATTAATTCAATTGCTTCATTGTAGGTTTTGTAAGCTGAAATCTGAGTTAATCCCTTCCCGCTTTAATTTGTTCAGCCAGGCCAAGCCTTCCTTTCAGAGACATAGACAGGGTATGGGGCATTGCAGGCTAACAAAGAAGCCAAAGCAACTCTCGTTCCAAAGGGGGGGACCCATTCATCCGTTTCTATCTGCATGTTTTCTAAACTAAAACCAGGCTTTGTTGGGCTGCTGGATAAAACCTGGAACTAAACGCTATTTCTGACATTTTGAATAGAAAAATCTTCCTGGATGGAAGAGAAACGTCTTTAAACTTGGAAACAAACGCCAGTGAATTGATTTTTAAATTTTTTATTTTGTTTTTTGGAATGACTATGACCTGGATGACTGAGAATCTTCAGCAGCATATTTTCCGTTTTTTTTCCATTAAAGCAGAATCTTAACATTTTCTTCTTTTATTTCCCTTCTCGTTTAACAGACCATAAGTCAGGAAACTCCTCCCTGGACACGCTGCTGGCCCTGCTGCAGACAGAAGGAGCCAAAATAGAGGAAGAGACGGAGGTAAGCCTTCTGCAGCTTCCTCCATGGATGACATCATCCACCTGCCTTCCCCTCCACTCCTTTCTGTTTCCTTTCACCTCTGGAACATCTGCAACGATCAAATCGGTTTAGAAATAGGAGTCGTACTTTCTACGTAAAGCTGAATATTTTAATCATCTGCACATTTTACCTTTTTAAATCTCTCATCCAAATCGTTTGGGATGATAAGAAGTTTGTTTCCTAAACGGAAGCAGGGCGCCCCCTGGTGGTAGAGGAATGTAGCTACTCCAGGATGGACGGCTTTATTTTGGATACAGACCTCTGCTCTGTGTAAATTATTTTCCTATATGAGAGCTAATTCTGTTTATTTTGTATAGTTTTTTTTTCTTTTTTAGATTAAAATCCTAAAGCTTTATTCCTTCCTGAAACTTGTTGATGTCAAAGTTGGCAGGTTCAGTCTTTTGAAATCTCTTTAAAGAAAATGAAGTCCGTGTCGTCACTGAAGATTCACTGCTGTGCCAACAAACATGGTGTGACCTTAGAGGAAGGCAGGGCTCCGTCCTATGGAGGACCAACTCTGCCATATTTAGAAATAAATACAGAAATTAATAAATGTAAACATTTGCATAATAAGGCAAAAAAATATAAAGCTCAAAGAAATAAATAAGATAAATATTACAAAGACAAATAAAGAAGCTAATTAAAAAGAGTTATATACATTTATGTCTCACTGTATAATTTAATTTCTACTTACATTTATTTGTTGATTGTATTTTTGTTGGAAAATTAATTGTATACTTATATATTTATTGAGCATTTATTTATTTCTGTATTTATTTTTAAATATGGCAGAGTTGGTCCTCCATACACTACAGCTCTGACGTCCCTGAATTATTTCCTGGGTTAAATGAGAGGCTGGTTTCTCTCTCCGACATCTTTGTCCCATTTATATCTATTTTCCAGAGATTTTTATGAAATGTAAAGTAGTGACGGGTTGGTCATTACGGAAGCCCAGAGCGGTCGTGTCCCTCAGGTACTTTTTCTCGGTGGTTTTCTCCAGAAAACGAAATCATTTTCTCATTATCCAAAGAAAATAAATTAATAAACTAACGAAAGCCTTTTTATCGTCATAGTGAGATGATTGTGTGTTAAAACTGATTTCATCCCTCAATACCACAACAGTGGGAGAAGATTTATTAGTCATGGCAGCCTGTGTGTAACTCTGTAAATAATCCTGAGTTTAACCCATAGATAACGAGACGACGACGTTGGTTTGATATGATTCCACTTCTGATTCATAAGCAATTAGATCTACGCCTCTGGTGCGCTTGGCGCCGGGTGTTTTCTGAACAGCCCCGGTGTTCCACCTGTAAGATGCATTAACTCCCAAAATGAGTCCAGATTAAAGATTTTCATAAAAAACATGCCGTACCGCAACCCCACAACTACGGCCCTGCAGGCGTGGATGGACTGGGAATCCAGGGCTGATGGTCAGCCTCATTTCTCTGACGGGTTAATCATCTCGTTATCTCAAGAAATCAATAACTGTTTTCTCCTGATAACGAGATAATTATCTAGTTATCTCGAGAGGGCAAAGAGAGGAAAAACAGTCGAGTTTTGACCCTCAGCTTCCGTACATTATGAAGCGTTTTGTACGGTGGCCCTGAAGTGCAAACTGCAACTACAAATCTAAAAGCGCAACTACATTAAGGAAATCGCAAACTGCATTAAACTACCGGAAAAGGTAGGTACCAGTGGGAAACATGAGACGCATCGCTGATTGGGCGGCCGGCGCCGTTTGACCCCTTGAACGGAAGTCATTCTGCCTGCTTTCGGCTTTTGAAAACATGGATATTGTCTCTGCCCAAACGCAAGCGTCGTTATCCAGGAATATTTTGAATCAGACATAATGCTACCGAGGTGATACTGGATATGCTCAAGACTAATCACCAAATTTCAGTTAGTTTTGCGCACACTGAAGACACACTTAAAAAGAAGCTGGACTGTTCAGACGACGCAACTTCCGGTTCAAGGGTCAAAACGGCGTCCAATCAGCGAAGTCTCATGTTTTCCCACTGGTACCTACCTTTTCGGTAGGTTCATGTAATTGTGTTTTCCTTAATGTAGTTGGCGCTATATAGATTTGTAGTTGCAGTTTGCACTTCAGGGCCACCGTAGTTTCGAGACACATTAGCAAACTGTCATTGAATACTGACCCCTGCTGGAGGTTTTAAGTTACTGCAGGAGGCCAGTAAAGCATGACTGAAATCTTTAATCATCTCTGGATCAGTTCAGTGATGGTCCAGATCCCATGGGCGCCGTTTCTCAGCCGGGCCTTCAGGGTGTCTGTAGAACTGAACCCGTCTTTGCTTGTACCCACAGAACATGGCCGACTCCTTCCTGGATGGCGACATGACCCTGGATGCCTTCATCGATACCTACCAGAGCAAGAGGAAGCTGGCCCACCTCAGACGGGTGAAGATCGAGAAGCTGCAGGAGATGGTGGCTAAGGGCCAGCAGCTCCCCCAGGCCGCCGCCCCCTCTTCCTCCTCCCGCCTCCAGGACGTTCCTGCGGCGGTGTCGTCCCTCCTCGCCGACGGCGGCGGCAGCAGTAGTTCCTCTCCGGCCGCCCAGGCCAGGAGGAAACCTCCCCCCCCTCCCTCTCAGCCAGCTCCGGTGTTAAACCAGGCTCCGGCGGCGGCCCCCCAGCCTCCGTTCTTCTGCCAGCCGGCGCAGTACCCGCCCATCCCTCCCAGGACAGGGCAGCCCTTCCCCAGCGTCCCCACCGCCTACCCCAGCCACTACCTCTCTCAGTACCCCCCCGCTCTGCCTCAGAGGCCCCCGCCCCGCCTGGCCCCTCAGCCCGGCTTCATCATTCAATAAATTCCTCCAAGTTTTTTCCTTTTCCGACGTTCTGTTTGTCAAAGACAACTGGAACTCCTCTGAGAACAATGTTTCCATGTCGTCTGCCTTCTGGGATCTCGCCCGGGAGCAGACCGTCGCTCGGTCCGACCGCCTCCATCCCAGGCAGACCTCCTCTAACCTCCCTGGATTCCCTCTCGCCCATCAGTGCCCATCCAGGTAAAAAAACCATCAGAAATGTGGTGGGACTCTGTGGTTCCTCCCAGCCAGTCCCTTCAGAGAAAGGAGCTGGATCAGGGAAGCAAACGGCAGGACTTCCTGCCCACCATCTCCATCAGAGCATGCCGAGTCAGCGCCGCATGAAGCCAGGAGAGACCCCGATTACTGTGCAGTTTCCAATATTCAGCCAAAAGCTGCATCTCTGCTGGGATTTATCGTTTAACTACATTAGAAGGTACGTAGGAATGTTTAGCCAGGATGTTCTGATTAACCCCAGTGAGGAGGGAGGGAGGGAGGGATGGGGTCAGGGAGCCCGGCCCCCGCCTGGACGCTGCAGGCGTGTGTTGGACCTTATGGGCTCCCGTTGTCCCGCAGCGCTCCTCCCATGATGTCTGTTCTAACGCCCTCAGTAGGAACCTTGGCTGCGCTCCGTTCCACGCCGAGCACCAAAGACTTCCTGCGTCGCTCTGGATCCGTTCCACTCGCCCCGTTATCTGGGCAGAACCAAGCATTTAGTGGAGTCCTCCTCCATGACTCCCAGCTTATCCTTTGTGATGCTTTGACTCTTTTTGGAAACATGCAAGAACCCCCCTACCATAACCCCAACCTGTGCACTGTTGAAGAGCCACGAGTGCCTACGCCTCACAGTGACGCTGTGCTGATTACTTTATGTCCCCCCCCTGTCGCGAGCGTGGAGAGATGGTTCCAGATCTTTGAGGTGAGGCTTTGTTGGCGGCTCCTATCTTGGCTGCATTAGACGCCATCGTTTCCTGTCGGGGAGTCGATGACTGAAACATTTCCAGGTTCTCTTCTCAGTGGGCGGGGCTCCTGTAGTAAACGCCGCTGTTCTGTCAGATGACCAAACCCAGTCAGACCAGCGTACTCTTAGTCAAAACCCGTTTATCGCCTTTAGTTTATCTCTTTAGTTTTGCATGAAAAATAATCTTTAAACTTTTATTCCTTTAGTCGTGTACAAAAAAAATCTATTTAGTTACTTACTTTTGGTGTTTTTTGAAGCATATTGTGATCCGAACTTGTTTTTTCGTACAAAACTAAAGGGATAAACGCAAATCTGACGTCTTACGTCTTGACTATAGGTACGCTGGTCCGACGGGGGTACGCTGGTCTGATGCTGGTCTGACTGGGATACGCTAGTCTGACGCTGGTCTGACTGGGGTACGCTAGTCTGACGCCGGTCTGACTGGGGTACGCCGGTCTGACGCCGGTCTGACTGGGGTACGCTAGTCTGACGCCGGTCTGACTGGGGTACGCTAGTCTGACGCCGGTCTGACTGGGGTACGCCGGTCTGACGCTGGTCTGACTGGGGTACGCCGGTCTGACTGGGGTACGCCGGTCTGACGCCAGTCTGACTGGGGTACCGGTTTGACTGGGGTGCGTACGGTTTGACTGGGGTACGCCCGGTTTGACTGGGGTACGCTGGTCGCACGCTGGTCTTACTGGGGTATCTGGTTGGACGCTGGTCTTGCTGGGGTACGCTTGGTCTGACGCTGGTCTTACTGGGGTACGCTGGTTGGACTTGGGTACGCTGGGGCACGCTGGTCTGACTGGGGCACGCTGGTCTGACTGGGGCACACTGGTCTGACGCCGGTCTGACTGGGGCACGCCGGTCTGACTGGGGCACGCTGGTCTGACGCCGGTCTGACTGGGGCACACCGGTCTGACTGGGGTACGGCGGTCTGATGCCGGTTTGACTGAGGTACGCCGGTCTGACTGGGGTACGCCGGTCTGACGCCGGTCTGACGCCGGTCTGACTGGGGTACGCCGGTCTGACGCCGGTCTGACTGAGAGGTACGCCGGTCTGACTGGGGTACGCCGGTCTGACGCCGGTCTGACTGGGGCACGCCGGTCTGACTGGGGTACGCCGGTCTGATTGGAGTACGCCGATCTGACTGCACGCCATCAGAACCTCGCCTCAAAGATTCAGAACTATTCCCTTCAAATGAAGCCAGAAGTGAATAACCAGCCTCTGAAGGGATTTTCCTTATTAGATCGTTTAGTTTGCATCTAGAAGAAACGTGAGAAGCCCAGATTCTTCTGCATGGACATTTTCCTTTTCCTCTGACTCCTTTAACTGCTGCTGTTTTACTGCGAACTGATCCTCTGCATCAGTGGGTGGTTTTTAAATGTGGTTGGTGATGATTTCAGTGTAATGTTGTAGGTATTTACTTTTAATGAATGTTCCAGTGGAATTTAATGCTATTTTCAGGTTCAATAAATCATAATTTTTTTTGTACCAGTTGTCCCGCCTCCTTCTCTTTGATGAATTCACGGTGACTGAGCTGGGCGCCATGCTGGGGGTGACGACCAGCCCGACCTCACTGCTCTACACAGCTTCTCCTTTCAAAATAAAATGAGTCTATATAAATTATTTAATTCAGGAGTCTTCAACGTTTTCCCGCCAAAACTGATGGTGAGATGGAGCGTTTTGTATGAAAATATATCAAACTGGTCCTAAAGTCACTATCAGATGGAGTAATGTAACTAAAGTAATCCCTCCCTGGGATTATTAAAGTATTTCTGATTCCTGGTTGATGGGACAGGTGTTGTGAATGAAAGCGGTGTCCAGCTTGAAAGAGCTCTGTGTGTCGCTGAATGTGAGCATTGATGACTGAAAGACACATCTTCTGCCTCCATTTATCTGTTCCAGTCTGTTGAATTCATGTTAATGTGGATTTAAAGTCATTTAATTAGTGGAAAAAATTGCAGGAGGATACAAAAAAAGAAAGTAATCAACTAAAACTTTGCAGTAGCATGCAGTACCTCTGTGGACCCCCTAGGGGTCGCTGACCCCCTGTTGAAGACCTCATCTTATACTATATCCGTTGGTTGTTCTGTTCTTTTTACATCTCTCTGCAGGTGATGAAGCGGACTGAAGATGTTTTATCGTTATCTCCCTTTTATCTCTTTCATCTTTTCTCTTTTTCCTTTCCTGTTTTGCTAACATTTCAGTGTCCATATAATCTGTAAAACTGAATCAAATAATTAGATGATTGAGAGGACTCTGGAAGAACTGACTGCATGCTGAGGAGGAAACTCAGCCATTTGATTCAGGTGTGTTGGACCAAGGATGGGTCTAAATGTTGCAGGATGCTGAACTCCAGGATCTGGAATATTCCCCCGCTGCCATAGATCAAAACACTGGATCGCTGCGCGTTGATTCCAGGAAGCCATGTGACCGATACAGGAGTTGTTTCTAACGGACTGATTTATTAAACTGTGTTTAAAAACGTATGTCAACATGATGCATCTGCTAATAAAATGCATCTTTTGCTGTTTATCATTAAAATGATGAAGACTTTGGAGCCTAAAAAGAATAGAAATGTTTCATCCGTTGGGTTTTTATTTTAATGTTCTGGTTGTGTCCTTTTCCTCTATCACTCAGCTTATCTGAATTAAAGTTCATTTCAAATTGACTCTTAGTTTATTTACTGTAAAAATATGATTTAAATCCTAGTCCACAAGCATCCTCATTCACATTTTCCCCTAAATTATTACCTTATATGTTTACATTATTTATTGGCTGCATCTAAAAATAAAGATATTTAGATATCAATTTAAACATAGATATGAATTAATACAATAAAACCTAGAATATCTTCAATCATA
Source organism: Cyprinodon brontotheroides (assembly GCA_018398635.1). Lineage (NCBI taxonomy): Eukaryota > Metazoa > Chordata > Actinopteri > Cyprinodontiformes > Cyprinodontidae > Cyprinodon > Cyprinodon brontotheroides. Next base: position 1,316,204 of record JAGKQL010000042.1, on the reverse strand, counting down.
TCATTGTACTAGGCAGGGGTGATTCTAGGATTAGAGGTTCAGTGCTGCTGAGCACCCAGGCAAGATACATTTTCTACTTACATGTTTGATATTTTTGGAACTTGCTCAATGCCTTTTGCTAATAACTATCTTTCACAAACACATCGTATCTGAGACTTTTGTTTTGTCTTCCTGTACCTAAACTCACCTGCTTTTTCTGACCTTCCACTTTTGTCCTCTCCTCTCTCTCTTTGGACTGACGATCCTAAAATGGATTCTATTGAATAAGGTAATATATATATATACAGTTTAGACACACTCCCGATACAGAAAAGGATGAATTCACAACATTAACTCTAATAACAAGAAACTTAAAACATGTAAATAAAAACAAAATGATTTAAAAAACAGTCCCAGCAACATCAGAGCTCCTTGCTCATGAACATTTCACCAACAAACCATCAACAGGAGCAGAAATCTGAACATTAAAGAAAACACCTGATTGCAGTGATTCTAAGTGTTGCTCAACATTTTAGTTTAGGAGCTCCATCGTGCTGCTTTAGTGTTTTTTTTTGTGTTTATTATTAACATTTCTATTGAACTACAATTTAAAATCAATGGCAATTTTTTCATTTCATTTTTACTATTTCACTGGCAGCTGATTTTGTTCCCCCCAAAAAATCAGCTCACATAGTGGGAGAGTATGTATACTTTTAATATAATGTTTTTTTTGTTAAAAGGCGCATACAATAATAATAATAATAATATATATATATATATTTTTTTTCAAGATTCAATTTAAGGTACTTCAGCACCCCCCCAAAATGGTCTAAAAACGCCTTTTGTACTAGATCATCAAATCAATTCAGTTTATTCTGTCGGATAAACTGCCTGTAGTGTCTTTAAATGTCCAGCAGGTGTCAGTGTTCTATGAGGCAGTATAGTTGCCTCATTAATCATCACTGAAGTCCTCATTAGGTCCTGATTACTTCTCTAACTTATGGACAAGTGTTGCCATTTTTTTTTTCTGAAGTTGCAACTTTAATGTAAAACTTTATTATACATATTTCTATTCTATTAAAGTGTGAAAAATAAGAATTAAACTCTGATTAGTCTTCTGTCTCAGAGTTAACGCTCCCTTCCCATCATAGTCCCGTCACATCGGCCGCCGCCATGTTGGAGGAGGAAACCCGCCCCTTGTTGCTCCTCACTCCCTGTCAGATTAGAGTTTAATCCAAGGAGGAGGAGGAGGTGCGGTGAAGTGGCAGCCTACCTGCCCTCCCTCTCTCTCTCAGTCTCTCTGAAGGAGTCGTGTCTCTCCGGGTTTTTCTGCATTTCCAGCTCCTGCTGTTTTTTTTCCGCGCCGGGCGTCGGGCGGGCAGAGAGAATGAGGCTGACCGCTGCCTCCCACCGCCTGCAGGATGTTAGCGGCTAACTAGCTGGGATAAATCGGATTACCTGCTAACGGCAGCTTCCTCCAGGTATCCCAGCTGCCGCTGACAGCAGCCTGAATGGACCGTGGCTGTTTTCGCTGCCGCTTTTAGCTAATTTCCTCCCAGAACCGCTACTTTGGTTTATTTAGGTCTGGTTATTAGTTTTTAACCGGGCTGGCAGGAACCCAGCCGGAGCTGAGACCGATGCGCTAACTCCACCCCGGCCAGCCGGAGCCACAAGCCCAGATCTCCCCCCTGAAGGCAGGAGCAGCCGGAGCAGAGATGTCCGGGAAGGAGAAGCAGTCCACCACTGAGCGGCTGGTTAAAGGTCAGAAACACCTGGAGCTCCGCTGGGCCACACTTTATGATGATGATGGGGATTATTGATCATCAGATTAACAAACATAAAGTCTGTTTATTCCTGGAAAGTTTTTAAAGATGAGAATAAATCCAGCTGTCAGAGATCAAAGGTCTTCCTTCCATCAGTTTCCATTAAAAAAAGCTAAATGTTTTCAGCTTAAATGTTTTCATTCTTTGATTAGAAATAAACCTGCTTAACTAGTTTAATTAACTGGTAATAAACTGGTGTTTATGTTAGAACAGAGACTTTTTACCATGATGCAAAAAAATATACAACATCTTAAATTTAGTCCTGAATTACCTTCAAGTTTTGAGGGAATCTAGAGTTTAATAAAACTTGAGAAGACTTTCCATCATTTTCATCAGAAATCCTTTGTAACGTATATTGATTTTCTATTCAGTTTATTTCTATAGTTCCAATTCACATAATGTCATCTCAGGTCACTTTCCAGTTCACCAGATCATCCAGTCAGATTGATTCAAAGTTTTTCTATCTAAGGAAAACCAGCTGATTGCATCGACTCATTGACTCTTCAAGCAATCCCTCACACTAAGCATGCTTGTAGCGACCGAGTGGAGAGGAAAAACTCCACTAGAAACAGGAAGAATCTACACTGAAAAACAGGCCAAGCTCCAACATCTAGAAACAAAGGTGTTGATGGCAGCAGCACAGAGCTGATATTTCTCTCAGGATGGAGTCACAGCCAAACAGGAACAGACCAGATGAAGCTACTATGAGAAAAAGCAGAGAGCAGAAACGTTAGAGATTGAACTAACAGATTCTGCAGAGTGGGAGAATAGAGATAGAATGAAGCAGAATGATGAAAAAAGGGGTCCCTATGTCCTCCAGCAGTCTAAGCCTATAGCAGCAGAACATAAAAAGATAATCTGAGCCGCTCTAATAAAAAAAAAATATATATATTTTTTATAATATTTATCAAAATTTTACATTTAATATAAATAAAATGTAAGATAACTTGTGTCGCTGCAGGGTGTTTATCCAAATTAAGCAGATAAATGACGCACTGAAAGCAGCTGCGGAGTCTCTGCCAGCCGCCATTGAATGGAGGGTTTGAATCTAAAGTTTCTGATTAGTTTTATTTGTTATCAACGGTTGTCAGAAGTTAATGATCCCCCAGCATGACTCCACCCCTACCCTGGTAAACTTTGTTCCGCTCTTTCTTCTTCCCTCTGAGTCTGCCTCGTCCCGCAGCACCACTACTTGATACACATCCCAGTCTGTCTGAAGGGCGCTGGGAGAATGTCCTGCCAGGGGACTGGAACATGCAGGCAGAGAGGGAGTTAATTGTGGAAAGAATCTGCCTAGCGATGTTCCCACCGTGCAACAGCCGCAGCGTGAGAGGAGGAGGAGATAGCAGCGTTGCAGGGCAAAAGACGGAACCATAAACCACTGCAGGGAAACCCACTCTGCCCTGTTTCTGTGAATTTAAACTGTTTATTTCCATCCAAAATGAAATCTATAGGTGAATGTCTGCAGCCCTCAGAGCGGGAAACAAACCCAGGCTGGTTTAGCTTTCAGGGCTAATAGATTCAGGGATAATTTGAGCAATCTGAAGTGGACTTCATGATTCATGCGCCGGCTCTGCTCCATTCATCTCATCCCAGCCGCGTCTTTGTCATCCAGCCTCAGCCTGTTGTGTTGGTTCACTGAAACAATAGTGAGCAGATTCTAGAGGCCGGCTCATATCTGTTGTCAAAAACATTATCCTGGACGGGCAGCGGCGGGAGACGGACTCGGCTTTGTGTCTCCTGTCGTTTGTTGTCATGCCAGACCGGGGGTGTTGATGCGGCGCAGCGCCCAGCGTCTGCACTTTTAAAGACTTCATTAAACATTCATGCTAATTAGGCCAGGCAGGCTTTAATAGGAAGCCATTGCCACGGCCATAGATGATTATTATATTGTTAGCCCATTAATTCCACCCAACTGCTGAGTTCGTCTTGCTAGCTGCACTTCTGGCTTATTTCAAACAAAAACTCTTTTAATCCCCCGTGAACTTTATGTTGCTTCAAACAAATAATCAGATTAATTGGTTATTAATATAGTTGTCAACTAATTTATTAAGTATAGAGACTCTAAAACATGCCTTCAGCTGACAGAGCGACTCACTTAGAGCAGGAATTAGACCAAGATTGAAAAAAATCTTTAAACATTTTTAATTCTTTTCAGTTTATTTCTATAGCTCCAATTCACACCACATGTCATGATGAAGCTACTCTGAGAAAAAAGCAGAGAGTCAGAACGTTAGAGATTGAACTAACACAGATACTGCAGAGTGGGAGAATAGAGATAGAATGAAAACGCAGAATGATGAAAAAAGGGGTCCCTATGTCCTCCAGCAGTTTAGACTATAGCAGCAGAACTATAGAGGATAGCTCCAAGCTTTGGATAAAAAATAAATAATCGACAGATGAATGGATTTGCTAAACAATCATAAGTTGCAGCCCTACTTCAAATAACACGTCAGTTTTGATGTTTTATGTTCTTAAAAGTAGAAGTCAGATTTATAGTAGAACAGAAATGATTTCACAAAGTTCACTGGTTCCCTCAGAGCAGATCACCTTCCTCCTCGTCTCCCCTGCTAACTTTATTCGTTAAATGGGAAGTATGGCTTCAGATTCGTCACTCCTTGAAGGTCCGGCCTGCGGGGAGCGTGAACGTTAATTCATCCAGTCAGCAGGTTGTTAAACCTGAGCTGTGGGTCTCTGCAGCTCCTCCAGCTCCAGCTGGGTTTGAAAAGCACACAGATGGACAGTTTCCATTCATCCAGGGACTGAAGGGTTGCTGGTTTCACTGGATGTTTAGTTTTAGGGGTGTTGGAGTAAACGGGGAGCACATGCATGCCACACTTTTCAGATTCTCCTTTCAGCCCTACATTCTGTTCCGTTATAAAACGTATGTAAAGCTCCATTTGAACCATTGGGCAGCAGGGCGCGTTTCCAGAGGAGTTGCTCTTCATTGAGGCGGATCTTTCAGTCCACTGAGCCTGATCACGGCCCGCCTGTCCAGCCGGCGCTCCGGTCTGTAAAACGTCTGCAACCAGTTTTTTTTTTCTCTGCCTTTGCGTTCTTCCAGTTCCTGCTTTGTTCGCTCAGATCCAGCCAGACTTTTGAGTAAACAGCCCCTGGATCTGGAAGCCCTGGCTAATAGAGGCTTTAGCTAATCTCTTCTTAAGGCTGGTACCTCAGCTTACAGCTCTCTTCAGGGCCATGCCTTGCAGGTCTGGGAGCATTTACTGTTTATTTATACCTCAGCGGTCGACACATGACAGCTTCTCCTCAGCCTGGGCGAGTCAAGCCAGGTCTGTGCTGCTGCTGTCTGCGGCCGAGCTAGCAGCAGTTATCAGTAATCCTTCCTCTCAGTCACACGCCGCCTCCACGCCTGCCTTCACTTAGATCACTTTCTTTACTACCAGATCAGTAGAGGCCATTTTTTTTCTGTGTTTGTTTTGTTTTAAACTCCAACACAGTACTTCACCTCCACCTCCGTGTTTATTGGCTCCACCCACTCTGATAATCATTAGTGCCACTTCCAGGTGTCTGTGTGGGTGTGATAACATTCATGTATGTCTGGATCAGCGTTATCAGAGGAGCAGCCCTGATCTCCAGCAGCTGATATCGGTATTTGTGTCACATTTGACTCTGACCTGGACATGGAACTGGTGTTCTGTCAGCTCAGCATACCCCATCAGGCCAGCATACCCATAGTACTACGCATTATGTAGTGTCCTCTGTCTCCTCTCTCCTTACAGCCAATCATGCTGTTTTATTTCCTGATTCAGTCTGGTTTTTGTTGTAGTTTTGTGCATAAAACAACAAAAAAAGTCCTTCACTGGGTCCATTACACACATTAGCGTTTAAAGAAAAACGCTGCAAGTCTGTTTGAAGAGGAACTTATCAAAGAATGATCAGCATTTTAACGTCTCGAGGATTTTATTCAATCTTCCGTCTACTCCGACAAGCCGCTGTATCCAAGATGGCGTAACGTCTGAATCAATATCATCTAATTTATTGGCTGGGTGGGAGGGGTGTTTTGTACGAGACATCGTTTTGTAGATGGCTGCAGGTGCAGCTAGACCCTTCTCTAAATACACTTTAAACTACTACCTAAACAAGCGTGCTTGTACCTTTAGTACACACTGTTATTACACACACATGCATAAAACAATTTATTATTATTTTTTGGTGTTTTTTTGAAGGTTATGGCAATCTGACGGCTCATCCATGTCGTCCCCATAGTAATACGCATAGTAATACGAATAGCAACACGCATAGTAATATGCATTGTATCACGCATAGTAATACGCATAGCAACACGCATAGCAACATGCATAGTAATACGAATAGCAACACGCATAGCAACACAAATAGTAACACGCATAGCAACACGCATAGTAATACGAATAGCAACACGCATTAGCAACATGCATAGTAACACGAATAGCAACACGCATAGCAATACACATAGCAACACGAATAGCAACACGCGGTAGTACTACGGCTAGTAATACGAGAATAGCAACACAAATTGCAACAATGCAATAGCAGCACGCATCAGTAACACGATAGTAATACGAATATAGCAACGCATCGCGAACACATGCATAGTAACACCAATAGCAGTACCTACTTATAGTAATACCGCATAACAACAATGAATAACAACACGATATAAATATCATAGAATACACACATATAGTGGCGCGCACATAGCAGCTTACGCTAATAGCAGCATGCATAGTAATACTAATAGCAACACGCATAATGGCAACGACGGATAGCAAATACATGCATGTAATACCTAAATTACAAACACGATAAAGTGTACCACAAATAGTAAATACAGCATAGTGTCTAACGCATAGTATCTGCAGCATTGTAATATTTCAATAGCACCATTTATTGAATAACATTGCGCGCCAGCAAATACGCATAACAGCAACACGCATAGTAATATGCATTGTAATACGCATAGTAATACATGCATAGTAACCGCACGCATAACGGCAACACGCATAGCAACACGTGCTAGCAACACGCATAGCAATACTCATAGTAACACGCATAGCAACACGCATAACTTAACACGAATAGCAACACGCGATAGCAACGCGAATAGCAACACGCTTCACAGGCCAAGAACCAGCAACACGTATGTGCAATACCTAATAGCAACACACATAGTAACACGCATAGTGAAAACGCTAATAGCAACACGCATAGTAACATGCATAGCAACACGCATAGCAACACAGTACATAGCAACAATGCATAGCAGCGGCACTAATAGCAACACGCATAGCAACACAAATAGCAACACACAAAGTAATACACATAGCAACACGCGTAGTAGCACGCATAGTAATACTGAATAGCAACACGCATTACAGCATGCATAGCAACACGCAATAGCAACATGCATAGTAATACATAATAACAACCGCAGATAGCAACACGCGATAGTAATACCCACCAGCAACACGCATAGCAATACACGCGATAGCAACATGCACGCCAGTAATGCTTAATAGCAACACGCGCTAATAGCAACCGCGAATAGCAATACCACGCATAGTAATACGCGCCAGCAACACGCATAGCAACAAGTAACGCGTAGTAACACGCATAGCAAATAGAAACAAATACAGCAACAGTAATAGCAACAACGACCGCATAGTACGCATAGCAACAACGCATAGTAACACGCGATAGCAACACAAATAAAACAGCCGCGCGCTAAGTAGCTGCACGATAGTAATATGCGCTAGCAACACGCTTGGGCAATAGCATAGCAGCAACGTAATAGCCATTACGCATAGTAACATGCATAGTAACGCGCATAGCAACACAAAAAGTACCACAAAGCTGTAACACGCGATAGTAAGCCACAAATAGCAGCCTGCATAGTAAACACGAATAGCAACACGCATAGTAATCACAAATAGCAACACGAATGGTAACACTAATAGCAATGCGCGCATAGTAATATCGAATAACAGCTGCGCATAGTAACCGCGCATAGTAATAATGCATAGCAACACAACAGCGGTAACACTTGTAGTAGCACGACAGTAATACATAGCAAATACAAATAGCAACACGCATAGTAACACGCTATACACATAGTAACACGCATAGTAATTATTGCCAGGCCCAGACATTAAAACAGAATCGTCTCCGCCAGTCACGTGGACTTTTTGTTGCTAAGAGCGTAACCATTTAGGTGGAAAAGGCTAGATGTAAACAACCGCAGCATGTAGCTAAGCGAAGGACTAAAGGCCTGTTTACATAGCAGCCCGTCCAAGATAAGTCATTACAGTTAACGCGGCGCCTGAAGAAAAGGGCGGATTTAGGAAAAATGGGTCTCTCATGCAGTCAATGTGGACATTTGTTGCTTTGCAGGTTTACATTTTTGGGTGGAAAAGGCGTGGTGTACCGCGCCCGAGGTAAAACAATTGACGCCACTTGGCGGAGACCGATTGCAACAGCATAGTAATACGCGATAGTAATACGCATAGCAACACGCATAGTAATACGCATAGCAACACGCATAGTATTACTTAATAGCAACACGCATAGTAATACCCATAGTATCGCATGCTTGCATGGCAATACCTATGGCTCTACCTAATAACAACACCGCGATAGTAACACGCGCCTTAGCAACACGATCATAGCAACACGCGATAGTATTACGAATATTAGCAACACGCATAGTAATGCTACCCATAGTAATACGAATAGCAACACGCGATAGTAACACGCATAGCAACACGAATCAGCAACACGCATAGTATTTACGAATAGCAACATGCATGGTAATACCCATAGTAATACATACCAGCAACACGCGGATAGATTGGCACGCCTTACATGATGTCGCATTAGCAGCAGCGCCAGCTACGCATAGTAACACGCTATAGTAACGCGTATCGCCGCGCGTAGTAACACGCATAGTAACACGCATAGCAACACGAATAGCAACACGCATAGTAATACCCATAGTAATACGCATAGCAACACGCATAGTAATACACATAGTAACACGCATGGCAACACTCATAGCAACACTCGTAGTAACACTCATAGTAACGGCGTAGCAGCATGCATAGCAATACGAATAGCAACACGCATTACAGTTTTAAAACAAATGTTACTCGTTACTCTTGGCTTCGGTTTAATGTTTTCCCTAAATCTTTATTTCCGTCATGTGCTCCATCCAATGCAGATCATTGGCTGGCACCACCACATCTAGTGAAAACTAGTGTGATTGGATGAAGTCATATAACGCAAAACACTCATTGGTTAGCTAAAGGAAATCATCAGAAGCAAGCAGGTGTTCTTCAAAGCTGCTAACGTGAATTGTCTATGCCATGCTACAATGTGGGATTCAGAAAAGAGAATTTGAAATGTTACTGAAAAGTGGGACACAGGCGAGAGTGCATCGGGGAGATGGAGACCAACAAGACCTCCCATCCTCGAGCCCTATCTCAGAGAATTTTAGAAATAGTCCAAATATTTAGCTTTCAGTTCATATAGCAACATCTGGCTGTTTTTCTAAAAGGTTACTTTATACTTTTATACTTTAAGTAGTTTTGGGAGCACATACTTTTTCACTTTTACTTGAGTAAAGAGTGTCAAGTTGATACTCAACTTTTACCAGAGTGTTTTTAAACTGCAGTATCTATACTTCTAATTAAAACTGCTAAATGTGTGAAATCTGTGATGATATGATTTTACCAACAAACCGTTAAACTGTGTCTACTTGGATTTATAACAACTTTTAGGTCTACTTAAGTAACAAATGTGTGTACTTTTAAAACCACTGTAAATAATAAGCAATAGTAAAACTTAATCTTTTCCCAAATTTAATGTATTACACTGAAAAAAGGTTTAATTTTACTTCAGAAATGCTAGTTTTTACTGAAGCTTAAAAATACAGCGTAGAAACTATAACGAATACTCTAATAGAGTTTACTGCACCAAAAGTCACTTTTTTCGTTTGTTGGTGAGTAACTGAATATCGTGTTAGGCTCCTTGAAAAGGTGGAATATGATGTAATAGTTTTTTAATCCAGTAATAAAAACATTTGAATAACTTCAATCTAGTTTTGCACATATCATTACTTGAAAACCCAATTAGAGAAATAAGTTTTTTGCTGCAGTGTCATTATATTGGAAGAAATTAGATGAATTTGGATACTTTAAAAAGGCAACGCAGAGAATTTATCCAGGCAATTCAGCGCTACTACTTTTAACCTGTGACTCCGCCAGATGGATTAGCTCCCAAGATATCCATCTGGAAAACCTTCCTCGCTGAAGTACTTTTTGGTAAGCAGCTTAGTAATACTGGTTAGCTGATTGGCCTATGTTGGTGATAGACGGGGCCAAATAAACCAATCAGATCAACTTAAGCATATGGCGACGTGACTAACAGAGCGACGACCTAAGAGGAGCCAATTGATAGGATCAAACTCTTGCCTGAAACCAAAGTCGGAGAGAAGAGCAAAAAACATCTTTTCCTCTCTGAGAAAAGCCTCCAGCAGCGGTGTTTTGCTCTTCTTTCAGTGAAGAAATACTCTGTAATTCTTGATAAAACTTTGCTCGATAGCCACGCTAACGCTAGTTTCATCGGCTGAAGCACGCCATGTTTCTTAGGACTGAACTCCTGTCGCCTGCCGTTGCGTCACACCTCAACCTTCGCCAAAGCCAACGCTGATTAACGCCTTAAGCTTCCAGGTAACGGCTCCAAATTTTTCTTCAACGGAGAGTCTCCAAACTGATCTGCGATTGAAACCTTGAAAGCTTTCGCGCGAAGATCAGGATGGTCTCATGAGGCCACGCTACTTTTGCCATTTCCTAAACATTTAGCACAAGGCGGTACAAAATGAAGGTGTGCATTATGTTATCATGAATAGCTCAATGACCAAAATATGTTCCTATAGAATAATTGACACTTTTTTCATGCCATCATCTTCCGACTTCATTCGTTAGCTTAAGGTTGCTTTCCGCTCTCGCCAGGTGTTTCTACTGGTGCTATTTTTAGCCATAGACGGTTCTCATGCCCGCCCACTAGGACACAAAGTGCATCTTACTGGGATATTCTTCTCCATTTTGGTGACACATTCAAAATAGTGGGATTATAGCCACAGGGAAGACGTTGAATCGATTGTAGCCATAATGCCGTAGTCTTCTTCTTTTTCTTCTGTTTTTTTAAAACCATGGCCGTTGCTGAATGTCCTCCCTAACCCCTAAAACCCTCCATCACTATATAGAGCGGGGACTATATAGTGAGCTTTATAGTGAACTCAGTTAACTGACCGTTCAGACAGATGATCACTGCTTTTTGCTCTGTTGGTAACGTAACTCCCCTCCACCGCGCGGTGCGTGGCGCCATCTTTGTTTTTAGTCACGTCTGTCGGGTTGCAACAGCCTATGGCGACAGCGGCCCGCTGTGACAAATCCTAAGGAGAGCTCTCCTCGCAAAGCATTCTGGGATATATCTGCTCATCTAGTGACCGTGGATGATCACAACCTATCAAGGTACATTGTGGGAAATTTCGAGTCCAAAACTTTTTCATCAACTAGACCAGAGGTCACGGATTAGCGGACCGCGATCCAGGATCCGGACCCACCTGCTGGCTAATCTGGACCCAACCTGATTTAAAACATTTATAAATTATGTTGTTCGACGATAGTGTGTAACTCGGGGATTAAAGTATTCCGGACCCAGGCCGGATTTCCAGCTCGTAGCGAAAAAAAAATCACTCGGAAAGAAATTGACGGTAAATAAATTTTCAAAAGACAATTGAAATATGTCTTGCGTTTGTCAGCCAATGGTAACAAAGGAGCGCTCTCAAACTAACAGCATTAGCCAATCAGAAGAAGAAGAGGGCGGGTGCTGTTCGTGCGGCTGCGCACACTACTCGTTTAACGGGAGCTACGGCAGCAGCGGATTTACCAGCGTCAATAACTGACCGTGAATGCAAGTTAAAAATAGTGCTTTTCCTCACCGGACACGACCTTCATTCACACCAGATATAGATGCACGTCCGCCATCTTCTGGCCGTCAAATTTAGTCTTCAATCATTCATGCAGTCTCTGAGCCCATGCCCCCACGCCCCACTGGCATGGCGATTTGATTCAGTATCGATTTCCTGACCCAACCATTCGATTATTTTCGATACTCAACAATACACCATGATGCGATTCAATTGGTTCATTTTTTTTTTTTACTCCTTTCAGGCAATGTTTCAAATTTTAAATAAATCAATGAAAGCTGTAATTTTTTTTGAGAAACAGCAAATAACAGAAGTAGAAATCCTCGGCTCCAGATGCCCCGCCCTCTCACAGACGCTCCGCTGCTCCTCTCCCAAATTGTAGCTGACCGCAGACAGGAGGCCGGCTTGGGTTTGTTTGTATATGGATCGAAATTGCAGAAAACAACCCGTGAAGTTTGACCCGGGCTAGCAGAGCGAGGTGTGCGGTGAACGCTGGGACCCTTTTCCACCTGGATCTCGGGCTCTTTTTGGCCCTCATGTCCCTCCGCTGCTGCCGGACTAAAATCCTCCTTACCTCGCCGCCGGCGGTATCTAGACCCACAGCGGTTGTAGCCTGTGACCACGCTTCAATATTGAGTATAAATCAAAATTGTCTGCGTCAAGCTCACTGCAACACACTGCTGTAAGAGTATAACCAGGAAGAGAGGTAGGAGGGCAAAAATAGGTTTAGCGCCACCGCAGCACGGGAGGGAGAATTACGGCCCAGGAGCAAATGGATAAAAATAGACCTGGAGGAAAAAAAACATTAATCGATTATCTTTCGGACGTGTCGATGCATCGATACAAAACGATTATTATTTACACCCCTACTGTATACCAAACTGAACAATTGTTGTTCTCTACTTCAAAAACAATTCAGATTTTAAAAATGTAAAACTTTATTTTTTTATTTTCAAAAGTAATAATATAACATGGAGGCATAAACACCTGATTTAATTTCAGTGCTAAATGCTGTTTAAAGCATTATTATTAGCTCCGGACCTTTACTGGTAATTTTCTTTATTCTGACCCTGCTGATTATTTTTATAACATTTAACTTTTTATTGGTATTTTTCACTTTTTAACATATACAGTGTACATGAACATTATACATTAAACTCAACGTAACATTGAGCTTTCACTTGGAAGCTATTCATCTATTTGGCCTTTGTCCCGTCTAGTTTATTTATTTTTTTTAATCTTTGTCGCTGTCTTTTGTCCTGAATCTTGTCCATTTCCTCCTCTTTTCTTAGACGATGTGTCAGCTTTTCCATAATGTAGATTTCTTCTATTATTTCAGTTCATTGTTCTTGACAAGGTGGGTCTGCCTGTCGCCATTTCCTCATGATAGCTTTTTTGCTAGCTATTAACAATATCTTAATCAGATTCCTGTCTTTTACCCGTACTTTGATATTGTTCAAATTGCAAAGGTAAAGCACCGCACTGTTCATAGGGATATTATATCCCAGTATCTTCTTTACAGTTTCATGTAATTTTTTCTAAAATTTAACAATTTTAGGACAGTTCCAGAATATGTGAGAATGATCAGCATTCATTGATCCACAATTCCGCCAACACCCCATGTTTGTATCGTTATAATTATTGTTGACTTTAGGCGTGATAAAAAAATCGTATTCGATTTTTCCTTGTGAACTCCCTCCATATCTGTGAATTGGTGGATGTCTGATGTGTTTTCCACATATCTGGCCAATCTTCATCTGAAATTGTCATATTAAGCTCTGATTCCCACTTTGACCCTGCTGATTTTTAATAGCTTACCTCTGATCTAGACGTTCGGACGCTATAGTGATTAGAGCGGACGCTCGGGACATAGCCCAGCTGCTCTTTCTTCTTCTGTTGTTTTTAAAACAACATAGTCATTAGGGATGGGACGATTTAGGAAAACCGTCCCAACCGCTTCGGGTTCGACTGTCTCGGTTCGGTTCAAGGTGGTGTTACAGTGCTTCGGGTTCATGCGCTGCTCCTTTTCTCTCATAGGCGGCAGCGCTTACACTCCAGAGCAGAAGGTGGCGGTACTGCACCAAAGCCAACCACCAGTAGTAAACAAGAAGAAGAAGAAGCGAAGCGTCGATAACGGGTGTAGCAGAAAAAATCAGTTGTTGTGGGAGAATTGTGTGGGTATGGCGAAAGTGGGAAAGAACAGGAGTTGGAAGACGCGCCAGCAGCACTTTTATAGGTCTGCTGTATGGGACCACTTTGCATTTAGAGTGACCTACGATGACGGCGGAAAGAAAGCTGTGGATAAAAGTGCAACAGTGTGCGAAAGCATTGTGCAACACGCTTTGTTTATGCTAACAGCAACATGACCAACATGTCATGCTAACCTCGGAATCCCTCATACTCCGCCAGCGCCCGGCCTCCTCGCTACAAGCGCTCCAGACCGCTGCTCAAAAGCAAAGCCTCCAGCCTCCACTGTGGCTCCCGGCCCCGCTCCGCTCTGAGTTCCTTTTTGAGATGGTAGAGAGCATGCGCCGGATGATTACATTCAAAGCAGCAAAACATGCGGAAATGATCCAGGGTTTCCGCGGATCTTTTAAAATAATTACAATCCATTATTTTTGGGGGATTTTTTCATTAATTCCATAAATTTTTATGGGATTTTCGGTGTAACAATCAACATATATCGAATCGAACCGAAAAGCGTGACCAGAAACCGTGAATCGAACCGAACCGCGGATTTTGTGAACCATTCCACCCCTAATAGTCATAGTCATTCCGTAGTGAGTTTGAGTATATAAGACTCAAACTCACTGCAGATCCAGACATTTGAATTGAGAAAAGCTTCCTGGAGAGGGTGGAGAAACGCTTCAAATCTTGGAAACCAAGTCCAGTGGATTGTTTTTTTTGAATTTTACGGAACTTTAACTTATAATAAAAAATAGGCACTCACATTGCAGTTATTATGAAGTCTCTAAATCATGTAATATAACATATTATACAAATCCATCACAATCAAGTTAATGTGTTAATGGAGCAGAAGAATAAAGATGAGCCAAAAGTGCTAAGTTGATGGTGTACGTGTAATATGTATTTATTACATTATTGTTATAAAATATAATTTTAAGATTTTACATAAAAGTTGAATTACAAATACATGTCTGTTAAAGCTGTATTTGTAAATTGTCCCTGTTTGATGTCAGATACTTTTATACTGCGTCTGTTCATTAGCCTGTAAATCTGACAGGTTTACAGTAGAACTACACATTAATTGGTAAAATAACAGGAAGCATAAAGTTCATATTATGCTTTTTGCTCTTAGTCACAACAATAATCTGATCACTTGAAAAAAACTATACGTACAAGTATATATGCTGACAGTGACAGTGAAATGACCCGTGTTCATCTTCTCTCTGCAGGCAAACTGCTGGTATTTGCAGCCGAATGCTACACAGACATTTTTACTGCGCGTCTCTGTGGGGGTGGGGAGTACCAGCATGGCGGACAGTGGCTTCACTGTTTTCAGGCAATCAGTAATCCAATGAATAGAGATCAGTGGAACAAACACAGACGGCTGTTCGGTTAGCAATGCTAGCCAGTGGCTAGCACTAGGAGGCACTAAGGACGGCTTAGATCATAAACTTTCATTTAGTTTTAATAAATAAACCAGCTCTGCAGCAGCAGCAGCTCTGTCCCGCACGCAGGCTGCCATCCTCTCTGCTTTTAATAAATGATCGCTCAGAGCGGGAATGTCTTTCTATCACAGTTCAGACCCGAGTAAACTTGGCATCCAGAGGTCAGATTCCTGCAGGTCGCGGCTCTGCTCCCTCTGTAAGGCCGAGCTGCATCCATCCCAGCTTTAGGCCAATTGGTGGCATAATGCATTTGCTGCCTGGCTTGTTATTAGCCTCGCTAACTGTAATCCTTTTACCAGTTTCAGGGGTGGGAGTGAGAGAGCCTGGATCACTCTGAGCGAGAGCAGGTTGATCTGCAAGCAAAGCTGCTTTGGTCGCTGAAGCACAGAGCGATTGCTGTTTCAGAACTTTAAAATACTTCATATTGGTACCTGTGGAGCGTAATCAGATCCAGACCTGATAAGTATGTGAGAAGTAGGGATTGGCCATCTTTATTTCAGCTGTGAAAGCTGCGGCCGAGCGTTGGAAGGCGTCTGTCAGGCCGTCCACCTTTACCTGTGCTCTTTACCGCCGTTTGATCATCAAACTCTCCGCGCTCCGCTTCCTAAGCGGTGACCTTTGTTATGGCGGTAAAAGGATTGCGTAGGTGGACAGAGGCAGCTTAGCGTGGAGGGGTTGAAGTCAGGTGTGGGGTGTCTGGCTGTTTGGGTTTTACATAATTCATATCTGCTTTAAGGTTGCTTTACTCTCTCTACCAGATATTTCTCATCAGTGACTTTAGAGGAAATAAAACTAATTTTCCTGCTAAATTCCTAAACGAAGGTCCGTTTGATCCAGGATCATCTGATCAATTCTCTAATAAAAAGGCTTGTTTTAGTGAATCTGATGGATAGAGTTCTGTCAGCTCAGCACACTGCGTCAGGCCCTTAAAAAAAAAAAAAGTCTCAATTAAATAGTTTTTTCGTACATAACTAAAGAGATAATCCTAGTTTAAAGTGTATTTAGAGAAGGGTCTAGCTGCACCTGCAGCCATCCACTCAACGCGTACAAAACACACGTCCCACCCCGCCAATCATTGAGGATATTGACTTGGACGTTATGTCATCTTGGATACAACAGCTTGGGGGATCAGAAGGAAGATTAATTGAATTGAATCAAACATGAGATAGAGGCCTACTGTTAGCTCCTACTAGCAAGGTTCTAGTTGTCAGGAAGAGAATTTAAAATCCTCCCCTTCTCACATATAAAGCCTTAAATGGCCAAGCTCCATCTGATATCAATGAGATCTGATTGTTCACTTATGTTCCTAACAGCACTTCGGCCTCAATCTGCAGGTTTACTAGTGGTTCCTACTAGAATTTCTAAAAGTAGAATGGGAGGCAGATCTTTTTAGTTCTCAGGCTCCTCTCCTGTGGAACCAACTACCAGTTTTAGTCCCAGTGAGGCAGAAACCCTGCTCACTTTTAAGGCTAGCTTAAAACTTTCCTTTTGATAAAGCTTAGTTAGAGTGGCTCTCCAGGTTATCCTGAGCTATCTCTATAGTTCTGCTGCTATAGGCTTAGACTGCTGGAGGACATATAGGGACCCCTTTTCATCATTCTGCTTCATTCTATCTCTATTCTCCCCCTGCAGAATCTGCTAGTTCAATCTCTAACGTTCATGCTCTCTATGCTTTTTCTCATAGTAGCTTCATCTGGTCTGTTCCTGTTTGGCTGTGACTCCATCCTGGAGAGAAATATCAGCTGTGCTGCTGCCATCAACACCTTTGTTTCTAGATGCTGGAGCTTGGCCTGTTTTCCAGTGTAGTCCTGTTTCTCTGACTGTGACTAACTGGATGTGCTCTCTTCATCCTCTGACATGGGGAGCTGGCTCTGGAGCTGCGTCTGCCTGGCTTGTGTTTCCTGGGCCGGAGCCGCTTGTGGAGCTGGTTGACTGTTGCCTTTTGTATCTATGCTTCTTTTTCTATGTCTGCTTCTGTCTCCTTGAACCCCCACAGTGGCGTCCTCAGCAGATGGCCGCCACACTGAGCCTGGTTCTGCTGGAGGTTTTTTCCTGTTCAAAGGGAGTTTTTCCTCTCCACTGTCGCTACAAGCATGCTTAGTGTGAGGGATTGCTGAAGAGTCAATGGGTCGTCACAATCAACTGGTTTTCCTTAGATAGAAAACTTTGAGAATCAATCTGACTGGATGATCTGGGGAACTGGAAAATGACCTGAGATGACATGATTTGAATTGGAGCTATAGAAATAAACTGAATAGAATTGAAATAATTAAAGTGAATCAAATGTGAACTAGATGCCTACTTCTAGCAAGGTTGTAGTTGGTCCTTAAAAAAGTAATAATAATCTTGTTCAGTGTTGGGATTATAGGAATAGTTCAATCTATGATCAAATTTCTGTATAATTTTGCTTCGTATTTTCTTTTCTTATATCAGGTAATTTTCCAGGGAGTGCATTGCTTTACATATAAAAATAAAAATGTTAGAAATAACATAAGTTAAAAATCCTCAAGACATTCTTGTTAAAATGTCGATCATTCTTTAATTAGATGCTTGTCAAATGGACATGCAATGTTTTGTTATAAAAGCTAATGTGTGTAGTGGACCTAGTGTTTTGTTTTGTTGTTTTACGCACAAAACTACAACAAACCCAGACTGAATCAGGAAATAAAACAGCGTGATGGGCTGGAAGGAGAGCAGAGATAGTAAAATGGGTAGCCTGGCCTGATGGGGTATGCTGAGCTGACAGAACACCGGCTCTAACTTTACTAACATCCACCGCTTTAATGTTTACATTTCACTGAAAACTTCTGCAGCTTTATTACGACCTGAAATAATAAAAGGCTTTTTCTCCCCCCAACAGCTGTGCCGTACCCCCCGCAGCACAAGCTAACGATGAAAGAGCTATTTGAAGACGGGAAGCCCAACGCTGAGCTGCTCCGCACCCACCTGGTCAAAGAGGGCAGGGTGGAGGAGGACGCCGCTCTGAAGATCATCAACGACGGGGCCAACATCCTCCGCCAGGAGAAGTGCATGCTGGAGGTGGAGGCGCCCATCACAGGTAGAGGCTGCATCATGCTGGGGGGTGGTCGAAGCTTTTTCTGGTGCTGGATTTAAGTCACTCTTTCTGTTAAGCATCGCTCTTTGCTCTCTCTGTATCAACCAATACGCTGTAGGAGCAAATATGGCTGCACTAAAGCAGCCGAGAGGCCACGCCCCCTTCTCTAAACCACTGATTGGTTGTTTTGGGTCCTGCTGGAAGGTGAAGCTGCGGCCCAAGCGGGTTTTTCGGGTTGATGCGGCCACCCCCGTGTTTCATAGTGGGAAGACTGTGTTCAGGGAGCTGTGCACGCAGTGCAGCCCAGCTCTGGTCTCATCAGACCACAGCTCCTGTTTTAGATGTTTAATGGTCCGTCTTCTCATGTTTGCAGTTATCGTTTCATTTTTATTTTAGATAATAATTTAACAATCATCTGTTGGATAGAATAATGTTTCAGGATCAAACACGGTTTTAATCTTCTCCACATACTTCTCCCTCACCTGTCTGCTGGGTTCCTTGGTCTTCATGCTGTTTGTTCTCTAATGTTCTCTAACAAACCTCTGGATGCAGAAACTAAACAGCTGGATTTACTCTGGAACAAAATGACTCATGCTTGGACTTCTGAATTTGAAGGTATAGAGAACGATCTTTTATTTCCAGCTGGATCATCTAAATAAGTGGTCCATCTAATTGTCAATCATTCTGGTGGTGCTCGTCCCTTTAGCTAGCTTTTTCTGCACATGTGCACTTTCAGAATGAAGAAAAAGGGGTCCCTATGTCCTCCAGCAGTCTAAGCCTATAGCAGCAGAACTATAGAGATAGATCAGGATAACCTGAGCCACTCTAACTAAAGCTTTATCAACAAAGGAAAGTTTTAAGCCTAGCCTTAAAAGTAGACAGGGTGTCTGCCTCACGGACTAAAAAACTGGTAGTTGGTTCCACAGGAGAGAGCCTGAGAACTAAAAAGATCTGCCTCCCATTCTACTTTTAGTTTTAGAAATTCTAGGAAACCACTAGTAAACCTGCAGATTGAGAGCGAGAAGCTCTGTTGGGAACATACAGGAACAATCAGATCTCTGATATCAGATGGAGCTTGGCCATTTAAGGCTTTATATGTGAGAAGGAGGATTTAAATTCTATTCTGGATTTTTAACAGGAAACCAATGAAGAGAAGCCAGGATAGGAGGAGATATGATCTCTCTTTTTCATTTTCATCAGAACTCTGGCTGCAGCATTTTGGATCAGCTGAAGGCTTTTAACTACAGTTTTGTGGACTTCCTGATAGTAAAGACTACAATAGTCCAGCCTTGAAGTAACAAATGCATGGACTAGTTTCTCAGCATCACCCCTGGACAGGAGATTGCTCATTTTTGCACATATTCCTCAGATGAAAGAAGGAAATTCTAGAAACCTCTTTTGATCTGGGATTAAGCTGATTGTAAAAGTTTGTTGAAAGTCAAAGAAAGAAAGATATTAAAGTCCTGTGATAAATCAACAGCCAAATATTCAATCCTTGTTTTCCACAGTTAGAAACGCGACACTGACTCCCTGTGAGCTCCAGCTCTGCCGCTCTGAAGCTGACCTTGACATTTAAAAGTGAACACAGTCTGTCAAAGAGCTCCTCATCAGGATCATTAAGCAGAACCCAGTCGTCATGTTTGGGAGGAGCTGAAACCCGAGGAAGCTCCGTGTTTAAAAATGGCTGTCACCACACTTGTATGGAGGAAGTTTGACTGTCCAATCAGTGACGAGTCCCATCTTTAAAAGGATGAGGAGGCGGGCCTATTGGGAGAAAGAGAAACAGATGAGAGTTTAAATGGGAAACCATAGAACATTCCTATCTTATCTTTTAAAGTTTTCTATAATCTGAAAGGTTTCTACTGGCGTGGTTTTTCACTGAAAAGTTGAGGAAAATTTAACTAGAATAAAAAAAACAATCTGAACTTTTCTGTTAATCAATCAGAGACAGGATGTAGTTGTGATTTTTGGCGATGGAGCAGCAGCGGCGGCGAAGAACCTTTGTTCAGTTAAATACTCACCCGATCAGTCTGGTGTGTTGTCTGCACGGTCGGCGCTGATTGTTTAGGATAGAGTTTAAATCTGAAGCGACGGCTCCAGGCTGTTACAGCTTTTAGAGCCATTTTTATTATTGCAGAGCAGCTTTATTCAGCTCTATTCAGTGTATTTCTATAGCAGTCCAGGAAACACAGCCAGACAGACGAGCTCCAACAAGATTCTTGTTATCGTAGTTTTGAGAGGCAGACTGTAAAGCTGGGAGATGTTTGGACGTCACTTGAAGAGTTTCTCAAAGTTCAGGACAGGAACCTCCACTTTTCATAGATTTATATAATAATAATATAATAATCACAAATAATGAAAATTGTATTTTCTGTGGATGGTACAAACATTTCTGTTGTGTGTAGACTGAATCCCTTATTCCCGAATCCCTTATTTCCGAATCCCTTATTCCCAAATCCCTTTTTTTCCAAATCCCTTTTTTTCCGAATCCCTTTTTTCCGAATCCCTTTTTTTCCGAAGCCCTTATTTCCGAAACCCTTATTCCCGAATCCTTTATTTCCGAAACCCTTGATTTCCTCAATCCCTTATTCCCGAATCCTTTGCTTCCTTTTACCCTTTAAATATCAAACTATCTATTACTAATAGTCTGCTCATTTTTCCTTCTCTAATTTCTTCAATTTCTTTATTTCCAACCTCTTTTCAATCCTTTTCTCATAACTTAATGCTAACTTATTTCTGTCCTTTATTTCCAATCTCCTTGCTTCCTGCCCCTTTGGCTTATTCTGAATTCCTTTATTTTTCGTAAACCTTTTCCTCAATCCCTTTTTTTTCTTAAGCTTCCTTATTTCCCTGAATCCCTTATTTTCCGCCAATCCGCTTTTTTCTTTACTCAATCCCTTATTCCCGTCAATCCTTTATTTCCGTGAATCCCTTATTTCCTAATCCCTTTATTCACTTAACACTTATTCCACGAATCCTTTTATTTCGAATCCTGCGGATCCTTTATTTCTCCAATCCTTATTTACGAATCCCTTATTCACGATCCCTTTTTTCTTGAATCCTTTATTTCCAACTTTATTTTCAGATCCACTTTTTTCCACTTAAACACTTATTCCCTTATCCCGCTATTTCAGAATCCACTTTTTTTCCTAATCCCTTTTTTTCCGAATTCATTTTTCAGAAAACCTTTATTTCCTAATCCCTTTATTTCCGAATCCCTTATTCCATGAATTCTTTTATTCAAAATCTCTTGTTTCGAATCCCTTTTTTCACGAGTTCTTTATTCCGAAACCCTTTATTTCGAATCCCTTTGCTTCCGAAACCTTATTCACTAATCCTTATTCTGCGAATCCCTTACTCCTGAATCCTTTATTTCGAATCCCTTATTTCCGAGAATCCTTTATTTCTGAAACCCTTTTTTCTGAATCCTTTTATTTCCTCAATCCTTTTTTTCCTAATCCTTTTTTCGAATCCCTTATTCGAATCCCTTATTTACTTAATCCTTTATTTCAAATCCCTTTTTTATGACCTCATATTTTAGAAAACCCTTTTTCGAATCCCTTTATTTTCCTAATCCCTTTATTT
Organism: Cyprinodon brontotheroides; assembly: GCA_018398635.1. Taxonomy (NCBI): domain Eukaryota; kingdom Metazoa; phylum Chordata; class Actinopteri; order Cyprinodontiformes; family Cyprinodontidae; genus Cyprinodon; species Cyprinodon brontotheroides. Next base: position 1,294,142 of record JAGKQL010000042.1, on the reverse strand, counting down.
CGAATCCCTTATTTCCGTTATCCCTTGTTTCGAAAAACCCTTTTTTCCGAATCCTTTTTTTCAAGTCTTTATTTCCTAATCCCTTATTTCCGAATCCTTATTCTGAATCCTTTATTTCCGAATCCCTAATCCTTTATTTCCCAAACCCTGGTATGATGTTTTACGACATCCCTCTATTTAGTGGAAACCTTATTCCTCGAATCCTTTATTTGACCCAACGGATCCCTATAGAATAAAGTACCATTTAACAAATGCAAATAATCTCAAACCGGTTTCTTTCCGAATCACCTATTCCCGAATCACTTATTTCCGAATCCATTATTTCCGAATCCCTTATTTACGCCAATTCGCTATTTCCGAAAACCCTTTTTTCTGAATCCCTTTTTTTCTGCAGCCCTTATTCCCAAATCCCTTATTTCTGAATCTTTATTTTTGTCTCTGTACCAGCTAGACCCGGGATCGGTCTACTGAAACAACACTTAATGTACGATCTAATGGATGAACATGCTAAATGTAGTTAAGGATAAGGAAAAAAAAAATTATGCTTCTACCCACTAACTTGATTATAGAATAGAATATCTCTCTGACATCTTAAATGCCTTAGATATTCTTGCACTTAATCAAAACCTAAATGATCTCCTCAGCTTGTGCAGCGGCGCCGCCTCAGCCGTGCAGCGATGGTGTTTGTGTTGCAGGCTGTTGTCAAACTGCAGTTATTTCTTGTTTATTAGAGAGAAGTGGGTCGTCTTTCTTCATGGCTGCCTGTGAAATGCTGGGAGATCCATACTGAGCCAGAATATATGTTGATTTAATGTGCAGCAGCAGAGATGTTGTTAAATCCCTCCCACACAGAGATCCCTTATAGGGCTGATGTTTCCACACAAATTACTGCCCTGCTCTTTAAAACACATTTATTTCATCTACAGCCTCGTCCATCAACTTCTATCTATCTTTTGTTATTGCACCTTTTTTTCCTGGATAACCTCACTGAGACAGAACCTCATCCTCAGAACAAACCTGCTCTAAATACAAGATTTCTCCAGTTTTGTAACCTAATTACAGGCTAATCCATTTAAAACACGGGTGGAGAGCCTAAAACGGAGATGACTGTAGACTCATTTCCTGCTAATATCGGCCAAAGGCACACCAAACATTTGCTGTAAGCATCACCGTCTCTTTTGATTCCTGGTTTAGGGGCCAGAATCTGTGAAAAATTGAGAAATTAAAGGAGATGAAGTTTCAGATTTTGAAGTGAACATTTAAAACCAAGGATAATTCCTGCCCTGAATATTACGGTCATGGCGCTGAGTATTAGGGCCCGAAAATCTCTAACCTGCTAATGCTCCATCATATAACATAAACACATACAGTAAAATCTGTAAACAAGTTATTTATTATGTTTATAGCTGTTAATTGTGTTCTTTATGTCTTCCAAAGAAGTGTAATGATCATGTTTCCATCTAGAAGGTCTCATTGCAGTTATCTTCCAGCAGGTATTAGTAACCGAATGATGAAGTTCTGCGTGTTTATGTCTTGGCAGTATGCGGTGACGTTCATGGACAGTTTTTCGACCTCATGAAGCTGTTTGAAGTGGGCGGATCACCCAGTAACACGCGGTACCTCTTCCTCGGTGACTACGTGGATCGAGGCTACTTCAGCATCGAGGTAAGCTGTTGCTGCAACCGACCCACAGTGAGGAGGTCTGCAGGCGTAATCAAAGACTTTAACCGTCGGTGAGGTGAATGTGCATGAATCTAATCACCAGTTGGCCTGTTTTGGTTTTTCTTTAATCATTTACATTTAAAAATGTTCTATACTGGGGGTAACCAATTAAAAATCATCGGGGTCTGAATAAAGAAAATAATCAACCAGTAAAGGTCCGGAAACATTTTTATTATAATCTGTTACTTTAAACAGAATTTAACACTGAAATAAAACAAGGTTTTTACGCATCCATGTTTTACATTGACTTTTTAAATATAAAGTATAAAAAATAGAAAGTTTTTCCATTTTAAAATCAAAATTATTTTTGAAGTAGAGAACAACAATCGTTCAGTTTGGTATATAGACAATTTCCTGACTCACTTTTTTTATGAAACACCTGAACTGACCGTTTGTTATTGTTTTTTTCTGTCTTAATGAGAGCAGAGGGCTTTAAACCCGGGTTTGAATGGAGACAAAATGGCTAGCAGCAGCAACCCAGACTGACAGCTCATTGGCTCATTTAGATCACGTGCAGCCTTGAGCCGGACAGCTCCACGGAGGGAGCTTTACCGTATTAAGCAGGAGAAGAGGAGCAAGTGGCGTGAAGACACTGTCAGATCAGACAACTTGCAGTAATTTATAAATGTTTTTAAAATCGAGGTTGGAGATCCGCATCTGGTCCGCTAATCCATGACCTCTGTTATAAGAGTCTTCCAGCTGCTGGGAGGAAGGATCTGTGATCGCGGCTCCCTGGTGCATTTAAGGTGCAGCAGTCTGTCACTGAAGGAGCTGTCCAGTTCAGCACCAGCTTCATGCATGGGGGGAGACATTATCCAACAGAGATGTTCATTTGGTTAGGATCCGTCTGTTTCTCACCTCCTGCTCTGAGTCCAGAGGGCATCCAATCACAGCTGTTCTTCCTGATCAGCTGATCCAGCCGCTTCCTCTCAGCTCCAGATAAGCCACTGCTCCAACAGACAGCTCCATAGAAGATGGCTGATGCCACAGCAGTCATAGAAGGTCTTCAGGAGCGCTCCTAAAGACCTCAGTCTCCTCAGCAGGAAGATTCTGCTCTGACCGTCCTGATCCAGAGCCTCAGTGCTGGGAGTCCAGTCCAGTGTTTATACTGAGAGTTCTGCAGAAATCACTGCCTGGATGGCGTGTCCGTCTCCCTGACAGATCCTTCATCAGCTTCTCTGATTGGTTGAAACGATCGTCTAGCTACAAAAGTTCTGATTTTCAACTTCTGGCGTCTACGGCGTTGAAACGTGCCAAAGCTCCTCCTGACATTGACCAGTGTAGAATCTGCATGTAAACCAGCTGACGCTCAAAACATGTTACCTCTGATGTGGTGTGTAGCGCTCAGGGGTGCGGGGTTCAACGAGGAGTTCCTGTAACTCTGTGGGTTTACATTACTTGAATCAGTTTTTCTCTTAGTTTTTGTTGTTGACTTTTGTTCTCTGTTTCAGTAAATTAACTCAATCAAGTCTTTTTTAAGCGTTCTACGGTACAAATTAGGTGATATAATTATGTATGGTTTGTCCTCATATCATATCGGGTTCTTAAAGGGCCAGTCACATCTTGCCGAATTATCCAGCATCTGCCTGACATCCCAGAATCTCCTAAAAATAAATAAAAGCGAAAGCATTGACGCCAAGTGAACTTTTATCTATATGTATTTTTTCACGGTGCGACATAGAATATTCGCTAACGAGTCCAGAACTTAACTCTATGACGACGAGTCTAACTTATGCATAACACACACAGCAGCCGTAATGCCCATGAAATGATGCACAAGCCAGTGTCCTGAGGGGCAGCGCCACTGCTTGGAGGCTCCCGGTCTGCAGAAAAAGATTAATTTTGATTGCAAATATTAACCTGCTAAAGCTGTTTACTGCGCTCACCAAAAAAAAAGAAAAAGGAAGAAAAGAAGGTTTTTGGCAGCAAGCAGATTGAGCCGGGCCATGTCTGCTAGGAAGTGTGTTGGTGGTGGGCGCAGGGACGCAGGGAGTGATCCATCCACTCACGCTTCTGGCTCACCCTATGATGGGGGATGAAGTCTGGAGGAGAACTGACGGTTTCCTCCTTTATACCAAAACGCTGCCAATACGCCATTATACAGTAGCTGGAAGTTAGAAGCACGTTTCAGCTTCGTCTGGAACACGCCAGATCGCAGCTGATATGTTGGAGAGAAGTTCTGGATAAGTTACACAGAAGTTACTCAGAGGTTTAGGATGAAAGTAGAGCGCCACGACTGACTGATGAGGAACCGACACTGAACGGATGATTCGTACTTGATCGACAGCCGATACCGCAGCGTGACGTCTAGAGGTGAGTATTGGCATGAGTGTTGGTGTAATTCGATACATGTCGGCGATACTCATGCCGATCACGATAGTGTATCCGATATGTGCAGTATCACTATATATTGCCACTTGTGCTGCAACTGTCAAAAATCAAGCGATGAGATAAAAGCGGCAGTGCTGCATATTTTCATCAGAAAATATTGATTAGGTATTATTATCCGTGTTGTTTGGGTTTTTCTTCCACTATGACTGCCTCAAATACAGATTTGGTGCTGCACGCACACAGTTAAAGGGCTCCCAGGCGCTTTCTGCCAGAGTGGGGAGTGCAGAGGTAGCCCATTTTCCCATCAATGTTTTATGTAAACATTTTTTTTAAAATCGATACTAAGAAGTGAAAGATCGATATTATATTGGGCAGCCGAATATCACGATATATCGCCAAAACGATTATTTCCCACACCCCTAGTGACGTCACTCAACCAGTGAGGTAGGCAGTAGTGTTCTTTGACAAACATGGATGCCTCCAGTAAAGCGCATTCAAATGAACATTATTCTAAATTAAAAAACACGGATTATTTATTGAACAGGATGTAAGAATTTCATATTTAAAGAACTTTCAGAAGTTTGAATTCTGAATATGAACGGACTTTTCCTTTAAAGGGGACCCTTGATTTTACGTTATTACGTCATGTTCTACTCACTCATATGAGTTTTCTGTCAAAAACTCACAAAGTGGCGCATGTATGACGTCATCCGAGCTGAACTGCTGCTAGTTTTCCTCACATGCCTGGAAGATGTCTAGAGCTGCTACCACAGATGATCTAAGCTCTCCAAATAAGCGATTCAGATTAGCTAGAATGAATAGAAGGGGTAGAAGTGTAGCCGTCAATGGCCCGGGCTGCCTGTCACAACTCCAGTCCGGCCGCGGATGACACGTCATGCACACGCCGCTTTGTGAGTTTTGACTCAAAACTCAAGCCGTTTTTCAATTCCTAGAAGAGGTTAGCATACATACGTATACTATCATTAAGTCCTGTTCTTTGCGAGAGCACAGGAAGATCGGACTTGGCCGAGAACTGCTTGAACACGCAAGCACGTTTGTGTATTGGAGCAGAAGCGTGCATACTCTTGACGTCATCACATGCAACGTTCTTTAGCATTACAGTCAAAACTATTTATTCCCTACACAAAACATTTTGAAAACAATATTTTTTAATTTCTAAAGCTTAAAACACAAAAACCAAAATTACCGAACCGTGGGTATAAAACCAGCAATGGCGGGCCGAATTAAAGCAAAAAACGCCATCAGAACGAACGGTAGTTCACACATAACTAGACCGAGAGTAAGTGCACTACAGACGGTAACATTAGCCCTGGCTGCGGTTACCCTCGAGGTCTGCTGGTCACTCTGGTCCGCTCAACGTCGGACTTTTTTTTAAATTTCGCACTAACTCTGTAAACAGGCCACACAGGGAGGCTTCAATGTATAATGCTATCGCCTCAAATGATTTCAAAACCATACTTTTGAAGAACAACAGCAACAGAAAAGGGAATGTTTAACTTAACACTGTGAGCGCTGTCTGGAATCAAAGCTGCGACGCTGGGGGCATTCTGGGAAGCGGTCAGTCTGAAGAACACAAAGTCTGCTCTGATGCATGCTTTCGATAAAGAGGGCGGGGGCCAGAACAACATCCGGGGATTTAGTGCGTTCTCGATCTGGCGTTCTCGAGAATTGGAGCGGTACTTTCGAGGCTGAAGGCTGATGTGTCGATGTCACGAGTACTACGAGAACGCTCAAGGGCGCATGTTGAGAAACGGCCCCATATGAGTGAGTAGAACATGGCGTAATAACGTAAAATCAAGGGCCCAATGTAAAAAAAGAAATGGTGTTCCCCTTTAAGGCACTTTAAAACTTTATTTGCCTCCTGGTTTCTGTGGAGTGGATGCTAACTGTGATCTAGCTCTCTGGTTTTAGTGTAGTCCAACATTAAACTAGGGGAGAAACTTTGTGCTGATTCTGGTTCTGGTGGGTTTTCCTCTCAAATGAATGTTAAAACTTGGCTCTATGAGATGCATGGAGATAAAAACTTGATTAAAAATATAAATGTTCTGAATTATTTTAGATAACATACTGTTCTTATGTTATTTGAGTGAAAATCTAGAATAAAAACCTTCTAAGTGTTTTGCTTTTCTGCCCTTTATTTCAATTCTATTCAGTTTATTTCTATAGCTCCAATTCACATCATGTCATCTCAAGGTCACTTTCCAGTTCACCAGATCATCCAGTCAGATTGATTCAAAGTTTTTCTATCTAAGGAAAACCAGCTGATTGCATCGACTCATTGACTCTTCAGCAATCCCTCACACCAAAGCATGCTTGTAGCGACAGTGGAGAGGAAAAACTCCTTTTAACAGGAAGAAACCTCCAGCAGAACCAGGGCTCAGTGTGGCTGCCATCTGCTGAGGAGCCCACTGGGGTTCAAGGAGACATTGGTGAAGCAGACATAGAAAAGAAGCATAGATACAAAAGGCAATTAAACACTAAAGAATGCATGAGGTCATGAAAAGCAAATGTTAGCCGTTTATAGCTGTTTAATTTGACGTCTTATCTGCTTAGTATCCGCGTGCAGCTGGTGAAAAATAAAAAACAAAGTGCAGAAAATAAAGGTGTGGCGTTGTGGTTATATATTATAAACCAAACCAGACCTTCCGTGAAAATGAACATTTTCTTATGTTTCAACTGGAACTGACTTGAATGCCTCTAAAACCAAACGGACTGAATGGAACAGTTAAAGGAATATCCAGTGGAAGTTAGAGCTCAACGTATGACGTTATATCAATCAGTTTGAACGATGATGATGATGGTGATGGTGATTCCTGAAATCACAAAGTCTGTTAATATGGTTTCCTTTCAGATCATTTCAGTCTGCGGCCATTAATCTGCAGAAACTGATTTACATAAGCAGAGGTGTCAGCATTATTAACGTTTATTACTCAGTTAGAAATATAAATCCCACTGTTTAAAAACACTTTTGTAGAAGATAGAGGATCAATTTAAGCTTTTTAATCAAGTAAAGTATAAAAGTACCATTTTTAAAACTACTTAAAGGTATAATGAATGATGTTCTTTTTTTTTCTTTCTGGGTGGGTCATCTAAAGCAGAGGTCACGGATTAGCGTTCGGATCCAGACCCAACCTGATTTAAAACATTTTTTAAATTATTGCATGTTTTCTGGCGACAGTGTCTTAACTTCCCTTGCTCCTCTTTTTTCCTGTTAATACGGTAAAGCCCTGGGGGCGTCCGGCTCCAGGCTGCACGCACTTGATCCCAAATGAGCCAATGAGCTGTCAGTCTGGGTTGCTGCTGCTGCTACTTTTAGACACAGCAGGCAAACCTGTGGCAAGCCGGGCGATGGGAAAGAAGGAGAAGACATGAGAAAAAGAGAGCAGAGAAAGTGTGGACTGCTGGAAGAACTGCGGTGAACTGGTGAAAGAAAAGTGAAATGGCGTGCTCAAAGATGACCCTGCACATTTTAGAGGATGTTTTGGCTCAACCTGCTGCTGTGAAGCAGGATTCTCCCACCATGAACAGAATCAACAATAAATCTGGATCAGGCTCAAAATGAGCTCCTTGATATGTGCTTGAGAATGGCTTAGTCTTCGGTTAAACCCGGGTTTAAAAGCCTTGCAGGGCAGCCTAAAAGCCCACTGCCAACATTAAGACAGAAAAAAGAAGAAAATGAACAAGTTAAAAGTTCAGGGGTTTAAGAAAATATGGGAATCAGGAAATTGTCTACAAACCAAACTGAACGATTGTTGTTCTCTACTTAAAACACAACTTAGATTTTAAAATGGAAAAACTTTACATTTTTTATATATATTTTTATTTAAAAAGTCACTGTATAACATGGATGCATAAAAACCTCATTTTATTTCAGTGTTTAATTCTGTTTAAAGTATCAGATTATAATTAAAAATGTCTCAGGTTCTTAAGTGGTTGATGATTTCATTTATTCGGACCCCATTATTTTAATTGGTTTCCTCTGGTCTAAATAATTGGTCCTCCTAACTGCACTTGGGTTTTTTTCTCTAATTTTAAATGTAGATATCTTATTCTTTTCACAGATTCTCTTATTTACTCAATAAAACAATTGAAAAATCCACTAATCTCAAGAAGAACTGTGTTTATAATTTTTCCGTTTATGAAATGTACAAAAAAAATGAAACCTGGTTTAATAATCAGGCGTTTGATTAAAAACAGCATAAAGAAGAAAACACATGTTCCCCTCACTGTAAAGGCTGAGCTGTTTAGCATGGGATGTACAGTAGGAAGATGATTTAGTGGGCAGGATGCTAAGACACGGTTACCGTGGTAACAAGGAGTCGGTATTGCCTCTTCAGGCAGTGCTTTGCTCCTTTAGGCCAATCGTTTACCAAAGTCTGACATTCAGAGTAGGTTTGATCCGTCTTCTCCTCAGGAAGTCCCTCTTTACTCCTGGGGGGTCGTCTGCAGGCAGTAGCTGCTTCCACGTCCATTCTTCCCTAAATATGAACGATAAAAACCAAGACGGTTGTATCAGCCCTCCCATTCTTATGTAAATGTTGGCATTAGGTGAGTCCACGGCTGTTTCCGTGGCGTCGTGCTGCAGCGGCTCTAACAGCAGGCTGCGGTTGCTGCTAGAGGAGTGGGCTGAGAGTGACAAGTGGCAGCTACTGAGCAACGCAGACTGGAAAGCTGCCTCATTTGGACTAAAATGGTGGAAACATTATTGCTTTGACATGAAATGAGCCGGAAAAAAAGAAAAGCAGATCTTAGTCTAAGTTCATCCTCCTCATGGTGGGAGCTGAAATTAGAGGTTATTTAAAGTCTGGATGCTGAAACCGGAACATGGGTTGGATTTCTCCGTTCAGATTATGTTTTTCATCAGACTCTATGTGACTCTGTTTAGGGCTGCAACTAATGATTATTTAGCAAATTGGTAAATCAGTTGATTTTTTAAAATTTTTTATCAACCAATACGTGTGTGTCTATGTATGTATATATGTATATGTATCTAACACACAGTTGGGCATGTGTTCACACATATAAATTAGGGATGGAACAGTTTATGTAAACCGTTCGAACCGTTCGGTTCGACTGTCGGTTCGGTTCCCGTGTGTTGCGTTCGGTTCATCGGCTGCTCCATTTTCTTACAGGCGAAGCGTTTACACGAACGAAGATTGGCGGTACTCGCGACCAAAAGCCAAAACCACCAGTAGTAAACAAGAAGAAGAAGCGGCTTAAGTAGCGGTGTAACAGAAAAAATGGGCGTTTCTCCAATTCGCGAGCGGCGGATCACGTATTCGGCGTTCTCGCGAAGTCCGTTAACTGGCGGAAACGCAGGAAGATCCGGACCCGGCGGTAGCGCTGACACTTGCTTGCGCGCATTAATGTGTATTGGAGCAGAAGCGTACTTCGTGACGATCATCACATGCAACGGATTCTTTTTGCATTTCTTTAACAGTCAAAACTATTTATTCCTTACTACACAAAACATTTTGAAAACAATATTTTTTAATTTCTAAAGCTTAAAAAACATAAAAAAATTAGTGCGAACACGCCAAAAAACAGCCATCAGAGCGGTAGATTCACACATAACTAGACGAGAGGGTGCACTACGGAAGCGAGGGTAACATTAGCCCCTAACTGCGGTTACCTTTCGAGGAGGGTCTGCTGGTCACTCTGGTCGGCTCAGCGTCGTGATTCTTTTTTTTTTTATTTCGCACTAACTCTGTAAACAGGCCACACAGGGAGGCTTCAATGTATAATGTTATCGCCTCAAACGATTTCAAAATGTACTTTGAAGAGCAACAGCGGCAGAAAAGCGAATGTTTAACTTACCACTGTGAGCGCTATCGCAGAATCAAGCTGCGGCAGCGGGGCATTCTGGGGAAAGCGGTCAGTCTGAAGAAGCGCACAAGTCTGCTCTGATGCATGCTCGATAAAGAGGGCGGGGCCAGAACAACATCCGGGGACTTTGGTGCGTTCTTCGATCTGGCGTTCTCAAGAATGGAGCAGTATTTCGGGCTGAAGGCTGATGGCGTGTCCGCGAGAACACCGAAGCGCTCAGAACGCATGTTGAGAAGCGCCCAATCAGTTGTTGTGGAGAATTATTGTGGGTATGGCGAAAGTGGGAAAGAACAGGAGTTGGAAGACGCGCCAGCAGCTTATAGGTCTGCTGTATGGGACCACTTTGCATTTAGAGTGACCTACGATGGCCAGCGGAAAGAAAGCTGTGGATAAAGGAGTGCAACAGTGTGCGCGAGCATTGTGCAACACGCATTTTGCGTTTATGCTAACAGCAACATGACCAACATGTCATGCTAACCCCTCGAAATCCCTCATACTCACGTCAGCGCTCTGCCCCGCTGCGCTCCAGACCGGCTGCTCAAAGCAAAGCCTACAGCCACAGGGTTTCCGTGGATCATTAAAATAATTACAATTCATAAATTTTTTTTGATTTTTTCATTAATGTCATTAATTTTTTATGGGATTTCTGGAAAAACACTGAAAAACAATCTAAAAATAAGTAAAAATTTCTTAAATTAAGTGTATTTACGCCTTAATTTGAGTAGGTAAATGAGATAGTTTTCCAATGGAAAGAAAATTTGATAAAATGTACTTGAAATAAGACAAGGCAATTGTGTTTTTCTTATTGTAAGTGTAAATTGTCTTGTTCCTTGGCAAAATCTCTCTTTTACCTCCTGAATCCAAGAAGAAATACACTTATTTTAAGAAAAAAAAATGTATCTAAATTTCGATTTTTTTTTCCAGTGTAACAATCAACATATACCGAACCGAACCGAAAACGCACATGCATTGTATGTATGTATACACGCATGCATGTTCTGTATGATTATCCTGTAAATTAGTTTACCTTTATTTCAGTGATTGATCACAATAATCTCATTTTTGTTTTGGTTAAATTTGACTACAGGAAAATAATAAAAGGTTTAAATAATAGTTTATTCGTGTTAGGATTATCATCAGCCAAGGAGGCCGTTTCACAAAGAGTTTCCTCAACCTCTGTTTCTGTTGCCATGGTAACCTTCTCCTCAGAGCTAACCTGGTCAGCAGCAGGTTTTATTCAGTAAACTCTGTGTCCTCCGCTCTCCTTACAGCCAATCATGCTGTTTGATATCCAAATTTAGTCTGATTTTTCTAGTAGTTTTGTGCATAAAATATATATATATATCATTCACTAGGTCCATTACACACATTAGGTTTTAAAAACCAACATTGCAGGTCCGTTTTAGGATGACCTTATTAAAGAATGAGTTGTTCTTTTTCACAGAGAATTAAATATTTATAGGGAGAGGATTAATTGGTTACCGCTGATTGAGACCATTAGAATCTGTTTTTATGCAAACAGAAACGAGAATAATGAAGGACTCAGGATAATCTGGGATTGTTTAAGCTGGACTGGTCAGCGATCTCCTCATGCTGTGAGAGAATATAAGCTGCTGTCTTTATGACGCTGCTTCCCTAACATGAGTTTTTTTTTTAACCAGTGAGAATCAAATGTAAAGCTGGATGCAGGATGAAATAAAAGATTCATTTCTTATGAGTCTTCTTGTTTTCGGGGGTTCAAGGCAAAGTGGCTGCAGGTTTGAGTGTTTGTCTCTGAATTCGGAGCCTCCCTGCATCTCCTGCTGCCTTCCTACGATCTGGAGCCTCATGCAGAATAAAAACCTCCCTCACACTTTCCCACCATTCTCTCCTCAGTGCGTTCTCTACCTCTGGTCGCTTAAGATCAACCACCCCTCCACACTCTTCCTCCTGCGTGGGAACCACGAGTGCCGGCATCTCACAGAGTACTTCACCTTCAAACAGGAATGTAAGTGCACCACTTTCCTCCATATCCAGGCCGAGCAATCCAACGCTCTCCCGCACACTTTGCACCACTTCATGGTAGCCTGTCGGTGGGGTTTTAGACCGTCTGGGTGAAGAAGTGTGGCACGCAGCGAGGCGTCTGAGAACACAGCTTTATTCAGGATGTTTCAAAGCAGAAACTCAGGCAGGCCAGAGAGAGAGAGGATCAGCGTGAAGTAGAGCTGAGACAATCTAATAATAGCAATAATCTAAATAATTTACTAATCGATTAATCGTTAACTGGAGTATTGAGACTAAAGCACTACTTTAGCTGATAGAGCGACCCACTTAGAGCAGGAACTATACCAAGATTGTAAATTCACGACCATAGTAGCACACCCGTGCTAAAAGGCGCCAGTCTCAGTTATGTGTGTATTTAACACACACATAAAAGGCGCACCGGTTACTATAGGGCGCGGGTTTTATATACAGGTACATGTCCTCTACTACGTTTAAATACCTCTACTGCGTATTTAAAAATAGGCGTGAGTAAAAACTGAGTATGACTGTGCTTTATTCATGTATTTATTACAAAGTATTAATCAAACCTGGGGAGCTGGCCGTGAGACGAAGACACATCGCTGATGACGGGCAGCTGTGATCGCTCCTCTGAAACAGTTTATTAGCATAAAATTAACTTAAAGATGCTGAAATCTTCCAGGACAGAATATGTTCCCTTTTATTATCCTGCTGCCTGCAGTTTAGATTGTACCAGTTTGCAATCTAAACCAGTGCAAAAAGTGTGTCTGGCGCTGTGCGCGTTGGGTGGAGCTACTCTATCCTTTCTCTGCCTTGCAGCTATAGTTGCTGTGATCAGTGGGAATAAAGTAGTTTTAATATGTTTTAAGTTGGAAAATCCACCTGAAAACTTAATTCAACAACAACCTCTGGCGGTTGCCTCCTCCATGATTCACACGCGGCGGCTAAGGTGTTTTCATCTAAATAATCCGAACTTCAGGCAGCAGGATAATAAAAGCCAACATATTCTGTCGGCGGGTTTCAGCATTTTAAGTTAATTTAGGCGTCAATAAACTGTTTCAAAGGAGCAATTACAGCGCCTCTTTATCATCAGCGATGTGTCTGTCTCGCTGTCAGCTCCCAGATCAGCTGCTGTGATTGGTTGATTCCGGCGCCGTCGAGCAGCAAAACTTCAATTTTTCCATCTCGAGCAGCAGCGGCGTTTCGCGGCGCATCACGCAGCGTGTCAGATGCTTAAACGCTTCCTGACGGCGCTGCTTCAGCTATGGCCTGCTGCTCCAAACGCGCTGCGGGACCTTTTGCTGCGTCTTGACGCCGCTTCAACCATTGACTTTGCATGGAAACTTCGCTGCTTCTGCGGCGCGCCTGCTTATCGGTGTGAACGCCAGCCTTACTTTGAACGCGGCGGTTCACACCGATGTCGGCGGTTGAAGTTCCTTTGTCAGACCCTCCAGGAATAACAGCGAGCACAGCGTTCATTCGTTTCACCTTGTTTTTCACATGGGCTGTGAGATGGGCGCGCATGCGAAGTCACAGATTAACAGAGATGGTGATGAGTGGAAAAATCACCTGGTCTCCTTACATTCACCTCCCTCAGCCACTCTGAGGGAGATGAGGAGAGTTCTGCATAAAGCACATACCTGTTCTTTTATACACCATCCACGCCCACACTTCCCCCTTTAACGTTCTCATGGTGGACTATAGGGCGCGCCGCACATTTTGAGGGAAAAAAAACGAGCGTTTATATGCGCCTTATAGTCGTGAAAATACGGTATATACACATTTTTCATTTAAAATTAAAAAAATTATCCAGAACTCCTTAAGCAGAAAAGTTTTTAGTTTCACCTGGTTTAAAGGAAAAGTAAGCAAGGAATAATCAATGGTTCATTATTTATACCTAAAACTAATACATTAGCTGTGATTTAAGGAATTTAGTGTTAAACTGTTTTTTGTCGCGATCCCCCTCAAATATAGTAGCCCCTCCCTCCTGCCATCTCCCAGCAGTGACGATCAATAAAATAACAATTCTAGCGCCATTCTCCCCGCTTTCCAGACTGCAAAATCAATGGGAACTACTAGACACATCTGCAATCAACAACAATTATTGAAGATTTCCAGAGGACTTCACCATTGAAATTCACCAGAGCTATAGTGAAAACTGACAATGCCCACGTGCATGGCAGCTGGATGCTGGAATACATGGGGTAAAAGTGAAAAAGAAGTTATTCCACCTTTCTGATTCCTGATCCTCCATCCCTCCACGGACGGGTTGGTGGTTGGATGCGCCAACTTGAAGAGGGAGGATTTGCCATGAACTTCTGGCCAGAGAAAAAAACCGTAATATGCTTAGCCAACATTTGGAAAGAATGTTTTCAAGATGACTTGATAATAGCGGCGTTGTGACAAACACCAAATGCAGCACTGGGACCCTGATCAACAGCGATAATCGCACCGTGACAATGTCACTAACCAGTAGGTGGCAGTAGTGTTCTTTGACAAACATGGATGCCTCCAGTAAAACGCACATTCACATGAAAATTACTCTGAATTAAAAACACTGATCATTTATTGAACAGGATGGAATCATTTCAGATTTAAAGAACTTTCAGGAGTTTAAAATCAGAATATGATCGAACTCTTTTCCTTTAATATCTTAAAAAGTCTTCTTTAAAGAACCTTTGACTATCTAATTATTAAATGGTGAATCGAAAAAATGGTCGACAGATTAATTGATTTGCAAAATATTTGTTAGTTAATCGTTAATTTTCGTTCGCTAATTAGGATGTGAACTTTGAAACGGTCCCACAGGCCTCTCCAAACTTCCTATGCTAGCGGCTCCAGCTCATCTTAGCTCTCCTGGTTTATGTGATAAACTTCCTGTTGTTATTTAATGCTCTGTACAGGAACGCTCTGCTCGGCCAATCAAAGGATCAGAACGTGGATCTGCTTGATTTGAAATATGATGTCTCTGAAAAAAATAGATCCTCGCCTCTTTATGTTCAAGGGTTTCATTCATGAGGACATGAAAAGATGTTAAACAAAATAAGAAAAAAGGATCCACTCTGTCTCTGGTCTACTCTGGTTAAAAAACCAGTGAATATATCTCTCTAAAGTTTGGGCTCCGATCAGGATCCATTTATTTCTCCCAGGATTGTTCAGTTTTTTATTTTCGATTCCTAGTTTTGTTGCCCAGATGCCGACCGGGAATAGAAGCTGTCTATCAGTGAAGATAAATCCGCAGAACTGTGGAGCAAACATCTCTTGTTGTGGTGCACCATTCA
Source organism: Cyprinodon brontotheroides (assembly GCA_018398635.1). Lineage (NCBI taxonomy): Eukaryota > Metazoa > Chordata > Actinopteri > Cyprinodontiformes > Cyprinodontidae > Cyprinodon > Cyprinodon brontotheroides. Next base: position 1,278,960 of record JAGKQL010000042.1, on the reverse strand, counting down.
AAAACTAACTGACCAGTTTGCTTCCTGTGACACCGATCATGTGATTATATTATTATGATTATATTAGAGGTCATAGATTTTTATATCCCTGGTTAAAAATGGCAAGAATATAACTAGGAGAAGCCTCTAAAAATATGACAGCAGTACATCCTAAGTTTGCAGAGTCACGTGTGAAGGAACCTCGTGTCAAACGGAACAATGTCCTTTGCTCAGTGGGGACCGAAATAGAAAAGCTCTCCTTGATGCACAGAGCAACGTTTGGTCCGTTCATCTGTTGTGAAGCACGGCGGCAGACTGATGATGTTCTGGGTAGTTATGCTGTCCTGTCAACATATTCTAGAGGCCATCCGACTGACAGCTGGAGCTCCACCAGACCAGCCCAGGAGTCGAGTTTCATTTCAAATGGATTTGATTTACAGGAGGAGGAAAACAACCAGGTTTATCAACATTTGACCGCTGCTCATCAGTCAGCTGATAAAATGAAAGCTTTAATAATGAAAGATTATTAAAGATAAAGTCAGAAAGAATAATTCTGAATAGAATGAATGATTGAGGATCATCGGATGCATTATTTTGTTTCTAGTTTCTATTTTAATCCATATAATTTGAAAAGTAACGTAGTGCCTAATGAAGATCAGGTGGATGGATGGATGGATGGATGGATGGATGGATGGACGGATGGATGGATGAATGACGGATGGATGGATGGATGGATGGATGAATGGGCCGGACGGACGGATGGATGTGGATGAAGATATGGATTTTGTATAAATCCTATTTCAGAAAAGTTCTATTTTAATCCATATAATTTGAAAAGTAACGTAGTGCCTAATGAAGATCAGGTGGATGGATGGATGAGATGGATGGATGGATGGATGGATGGGCCGGATGGATGGATGGGCCGGGGCCGGACGGATGGATGGATGGATGGATGGATGGACGGACGGACGGACGGATGGATGGATGGAGTTTAGCAGGCTGTCTCCACTGCAATAACAAACACTTCTCCTATTTCAGAAAGTTCTTTCTTTGTTCAAAGTGGACATATATATACACGTGATGACATGTGATAACCTTAACACTATATAACAACATATATATATATATATATATATATACTACCATATATATATATATATATATATATATATATATGTAGATATAAATATATATATCTACGCCTTATATATATATATATATATATATATAGATATAGATCTATCTTTCTATATAGATATAGATATATATATGCACACATATATATACATCTATATCTATATATATATGTAGATATAGATATCTATATCTATATAGATAGATATATATATACACATATATATATATAGATCTAATTCTATATATATGTAGATATAGATCTATATCTATATAGATATAGATATATATATACACACGTACATATATGTCCAGTTTGAACAATATATAGATATATAGATATATATATAGAGAGAGATATAGATATATATGTATGTATGTTTTGTGTGTATATGTATATATATGTTTATATGTGTGTATATATGTATATGTGTGTATGTGTATATATGTGTATATATGTATATGAGTATGCGTGTGTATGTATATCCTATAGTATTGATGTTGAACAGTGTACGGATGCGTCGCCTCCTGCTGTATGAACAGTGACCTTCGCCCTGGTCTAACTGGGCCTGTGGTATTGCTGCGTACCCGGTCATGTCTTCAACCAGTCTGTTTCTGTGTTTTCAATGCAGGTAAAATCAAATACTCTGAGCGGGTTTACGACGCCTGTATGGAAGCCTTTGACTGCCTGCCGCTCGCTGCCCTGCTAAACCAACAGTTCCTGTGCGTTCATGGGGGGCTCTCCCCAGAAATCAACTGCTTAGACGACATAAGAAAGGTCGGTCGTCCGACGCCTTTCTGTACGCCCGCTGTAGCAGAAATCACAGCCATTTATCTGACTGTGTGCTGTGCTCAACAGTTAGACAGGTTTAAAGAGCCGCCTGCATTTGGGCCAATGTGTGACCTGATCTGGGCCGACCCTGGCGAGGACTACGGCAGCGAAAAGACGTCTGAGCACTTCAACCACAACTCTGTCCGAGGATGCTCGTATTTTTTCAGGTATTTGGTCAAACCAGTGGCTCCTAACCTGACTCGCCAGATGGATTTACTCCGCGATATCCTTCTGGAAACCTTCCGTTGAAGTAATTTTGAGAAGAGGCGAAAATACTGGTTAGCTGATTGGCCTATGTTGGTGATAGACGGGCCAAAATAAACCAATCAGATCAGCGAAGCATATGGCGTACTAACAGGGCGACGACGCACAGGAGCCAATTGATAGGATCAAACTCTTGCGAAACCAGTCGGGTGAAGAGCAAAACATCTTTTCACTCTGAGAAAAGCCTCCAGAGCAGTGTTTTGCTCTTCTTTCATCAGTGAAGAAATACTCTGTGAATTCCCATAAAACTTGCTCTCGATAGCCACGCTAACGCTAGTTTCATCGGCTGAAGCCGCCATGTTCTTTGGAGACTGAACTGTCAGCGCTACTCGTTGCGTCACACCTCAACCACGCCTCAAAGCCAGCGCTGATTGGACGTTCGTTTTGGTGAGCGGCTCCAAATTTTCTTTAACAGAGAGTCTCCAGACTGATCTGCGAGTGAAACCTCGAAAGCTTCGCGAGATCAGGATGGTCTCACGAGGCTAGTGGCTCCCTGCACTGCAAGCAACTTTATGGAAAGAAAATTCAGTTTAAATTTATCCCAAGTGGAAATGTACCAACAACCCCTCCTACCAAGACATGAAATGAAATAAAGTTATTAGCTGGAAGGAGGCGTGATACTGTTGAAACTTTGAACATGTGCTTTCCTAAGTAGAGGTTTCACTGATAAAAAGGCTCATTCCAGATACGATCGCACGTTCAGAAAGGCACCGAAAATAGGTTAACAGATGCTCTTTGTTCTTTATATTTAGCGGAAATGGGTCAGAAATAGTCGGTGGCAAACAAACCAGACTAGAGATGCTGGATTTTCTGGGTCAGAACATAAGTGACCACTTTCAGCTGCACGAGCATAAATAATCCAGTGTTGTTTTTTTACAGCCATCTTAGTTTTAAAATTAGTTTGTCTTCAGGATGAAATCTATTATCCGTTTTAGTCACGTTTAGTCATTACTATAAAATAGTTTCAGTTCATTTTAGTCGACTAAAGCTTAAAAAGGTTTTAGTCTTTTTGGTGTAATTCATAAAACGGTTAATCTTTACACTTTTTAATAACAACCAGATTCCTTACCAGTGAAAAAAACTGATTTCTAGAATTCAAAAGAACATTTTTATGAATTGATGCCCTACTTTATACAAAAAGGCCTCACAACAATTATATAAAGAAAGTAAATCTAGTTCAAAATATCACCTGCATGAATTTAAATTTCATTTTTTCTGATTTAGAGCAACTTGGTTCACTACGTTAAACTTGTGAGGCTGGAGTTTATGCATCGTTTTAGATGTAAATATGAAAACATTTCCTGAAACCAGTCAGGAATTAGTCTGAAGCGGTTTTAGGTTGTTTCCTTTCATGCATTTGAATTTGAAATCAACTTAAACCTTTTTAATGGTTTAACAATGTTTTTCTCTTTCCTTCCTTTGCAGTTATGCAGCAGTCTGTGACTTTTTAGTAAATAATAACTTGCTGTCAGTAATAAGAGCCCATGAAGCACAGGATGCAGGGTGAGTGTTTCTCTCTACCTTTCAAAGCGTTCCCACCATTAAAGCCCCGCCCCTCTCTGTACCCTAAGCTTTAACCTGATAAAACAGCACACAGTAGACAGTTTTCATAATTATTTATACTCCTAAATGAGCTTTGAAGCAACTTGTTGCCTTGAAAGACTCCAGACAATGCATCTTAACTGCAGGAACATTTACTGAGTTTGCATTCAAGAGTTAAAAGCCTTTTTAGAGTGTCGTGATTGTCTTTAACTTCCAGGTACCGGATGTACAGAAAAAGCCAAACCACCGGCTTCCCATCGTTAATCACCATCTTTTCAGCTCCAAATTATTTGGATGTCTACAACAACAAAGGTTTCTAACTTTCTTTCTTGTCATTATTATCCGTACGTTTCTGTTTCCAGTGTTCTGTCAGACCAGCATACCTCGTCAAATCAGCATACATGTAGTTAATAAGCATGCGCAAGGCGTCAGATTGGCGTTTATTTCGAAAAATAGACTTTTGAATTTACCTCGGCCAGGCGTGTATCCCTTGGTCATGTACAAAAAACAGTTTCTCCAGGCAAATGTTGCAGATTTGCAACAGCTAAATGCTACTTAGCTAATTACTCCCCACATCCATATTTTAAAGGCATACTATGCAACATTTTTCTGTTAATTAATGTGTTCCATAACGTTTTGAATGATTAAATGGGTCATTTCAAGGTTGAACAAAGGTTTTTCGGCACGCCCTGGTGGTCTGTGGGGAAATACCGCTTGCAATTGCAGGTAGAGGCACCGACCCACACCCACAGGCTCAGAAGTCTCTGAAGTCTAGCGGTCTTGCTTTACCGCCTACACTGCCCCAGTTAAAAGCATTCTCGTTGCTAGCGCGGTGGCGATATTTGTGCAGTGCTGCTTTCACACGGACGCAGCAAAACGCAGCAAAATGGCACCTGCTGCTTCCTTTGCTGCTTGTACCGGTTAGTTCTGTGGCTACGCTGAAGCAGCTTTGCTGCTTCTGGCTGGCGATTGTGCAAAGTGCGTGTCTGGCGCTACGTTGGCGGAGCTTCACTATCCTTTCTCTGCCTTGCAGCTATATTTGCTGTGATGATCGGTGGAATAAAGTAGTTTTGGCATATGTTTTAAGTGAGAAATACACCTGAAAACGTAATCAGTGCCGATCACAGTTCATTCAGATTATTATCCTGCGTTCAATATTTTTTCTGTTGGAGCCGCTCCAGACCCCCACACGCCAGCAGCGCGACAGCAGGGATCCCTTCATCAGCAGCCTCTGGCGGTGGCCTCCTGCGCGGTTCACAGCGCGGGCAGCTGGTAAGGATGTTTTTCATCTAAATAATCAAACTGCAGGCAGCAGGATAATAAAAGTGAACATATATCTGCCCACGGCCTTGAGATTTCTGCATTTTAGTTAATTTAGGCCTTAATAAACTGTTTAAGAGGAGTGATCATAGTGCTCTGATCATCAGCCAGGCTGTGTGTCTCTCTCCCTGCCCGATTCCCAAGATCAGCTACTCTGATTGGTTTGATCTTCGCCGCGTCGAGCAGCAAAATTCAATTTTTCCATCTCAAGCAGCTTAGCGGTTCTGTAGCGATCAGATGTTTAGTCATTCATTTGCGTTAGACGCCTGTCTGCTAAAAGCAAAAACAGCAGCGCCTGGCGGCGGAGAAACCAGGAGAACAGCTGAGCATATTTATGACAGTGCACTTTTACTACCCTCTGGGGGAGCCTCGCTGGAAAATCAACACCGGGTTGCATAGTATACCTTTAAGAGCTTTTTGTACTCAGAAGTACAACAGAAGGACTTAGTTGTGCATTTGCAACAAAACAGTTTCTCTCCAGCTCACCAGATCGCACTGCTGACTCACTTTCAACATGGCCGAGTCCTTGGTGTCACTGAAACAGATTTTCTAAGCACCAATTTCATGTTAGCATCACTACCAACTTCCATTATTTTGAAATTAACACTACATCAGATGAATCATGAATGTTTATAGATATGACACATGCCAATTAGTAGATTTTATCTCTATCTATTTGAATGTTGTGGATTAGCGACATTATTATGTGCCCAAACAGAATCCTCGGAAGTGCTACATGCTTTATCTACTAGTTTGCCTATATTTTTGAGCAACAAGTTTAACAGAAGCGACCTTCTGACGCTGGAGAAAAAGTTGTCGCCAATTTCATGAGAAAAATTTTTTTGGTATTTTGTTTTGTTAATTTTTTGTTTGTGACATTCAAATAAAGTTAACGTTCATATCAGATTCAGTCTTCAGTGTTAATTTACCACTCCGGGGCCACTGTTGCAAATCTGCAACATCCCAGAATTCATTGCATGTGAAGGTCTCTCTCAAAAAAAAGTCTGAATTGTATATTACTACCCCATATGATCATTTTCTCCAAATATCAGATTTTTCCTGCAACTACAACTTAATTTGAGCCTCAGAGGGTTAAGGTCAGATCACCATAAGCTTCAAAAAACACCAAAAAGTCGGTAATGTAAATAGTTTTTTTGTACATGACCAGGGGCTACACACCCGTTGAGGTAGTTTAAAGTGTGTTTTTTCGTACAAACCTAAAGGGATAAATGGGTATTGACTGTGGGTATGCTCACCTGATAGAACAGCGGCCTTGACGCCTCTGCTTTTTGGTTCCTCCTAGCTGCCGTATTAAAGTACGAGAACAATGTGATGAACATCCGACAGTTCAACTGCTCCCCCCACCCCTACTGGTTGCCCAACTTCATGGACGTCTTCACGTGGAGTTTGCCTTTTGTTGGAGAAAAAGGCAAGTTTGTTTTCACCACCGGTTTGATGTGTAGAATAATGGCAGATTACGGTAAATTAATGTACTTTAGCGTTGGCTCGGATATGAAGTCCAAGAAAGCGCAATAAAAAACGCAACATAAACTTTAAAGATTTTTTTATTTTTCGCTGTTAGAGAGAGAAAGAAAAAACAAATCTGTTGCTGTTTCCATTGAACCAAGTTCAGAGATACGAAGCGATGAATAGCGAGACGTCAAGAACAGGAGAGGCCTGTCAGATGCCGGCTTCACACCTTTCAAAATAAAAGCCTGTTGATCTTTGTCGTTGTGGATTTACAGCTTATACTGTAAATGTTTAAAACTAAATGATTGAGATGTTTGTATTGAGATGTTTTAATATTACCGTCTGATGATTCCCCAGGCTAGCAGAGACATAGAGACATCTTCTATGTTCAGTTATCTGTTATGGCGGCTCCTCCTTAAGGCCAGAACGAACCGAATCTGATTTCGATCCAACGGAAAATCATGTCAGACGAGGTTATGGCTTTTAGCGCTCATTGAAAGTCAATAGGGAGGATTTCCTGCAGGGGGCAGCGTAGCTCCAACTGAGATAGAGCCCAGGGCCGTTTCTCTGGGAGAACGGGCGCACAGCATGACCCTGGGTAATTTGGAACAGAAGTGTACAGATGACATCATCACATTCAAAGCCAGTCTGGAGCTGCAATTCACCTCCTCTTAATAATGGTCTCTAGATGATGATAAATTGTTTTCATTTAGTGGGGGAATAACAATGAACACAGTCAGATAAACACAATTTAAATGAACATTTGCCAAATAAAACAATCAAATCTCCATCAGAGCCAGCGGTACTTCACACACACAGCTATGCAGAGAGGGGCTGCTGCAGGCGGGACTAGGCGTTAGCCGCCTGGCCTGCTGCAGGCCGGGCTGAAATTTAGCTACTGGCACCAATAATGGAGCGGTGCGATTAGCGTTAAGCGCGCCATGAAGCGGGCTAGCGTTAGCCAGCAATAGCGCGCCACGCAGACTGGCGTTAGCCCTGGCTGCGTAGCGGCCGGACTATGCGTCAGGTAAAAACTTCATCGGTATTTCGACGGCGGCTAAAATTACAGATGCTTCTGACTGCGGCCTTTACTGGCGGCCTGCGCCATTGATGTTATTATGGGTCTTGTCTGGGCAGCCTGGGCGCCTAGCGTTCATGTGGCAACTGTTCAGCCAATCATGTAAGCGTAGCGATGCACTGCTTGGGGAAAAACGGGACCGGCGATCTGGTAGCTACGAAAGCGTGGCACTTCAAGGCTGCAGTTCTGCCTGCCTAAGAAGTTACAGTTATTGCTTTTTATTTTATTTATATTTAATTCCTCTAGCCAAAGCTTTCTGGATTCAATGTAGTGTGCTTGGAATTGTAAATGTTAAAAATCTCAGGATTTGGATGTGAAATCAGCAGAATATGTTAGAGAAATAGCTCCTACAGAAAGGATGCAAAACAAGCAAAACCACCTTTTCTTGTTATAATGGAGATTGACATAAATTCAGTATTTTCCTTTAGTTTTAATAAATTCCACATGAAGCCTCTATTTATTAATAAACATGTGGTAGTTTTAAAGTTGCAGCTGAGAAGCTAATCCTTTACGTTTGAACTCTGTGTTTCAGTGACTGAGATGCTGGTGAATGTGTTAAATATTTGCTCCGATGATGAGCTCATGTCAGAAGGAGACGACATGTATGAAGGTAAGTCCATCATCAGAAACGCTCAGATTCCTCTGATTTTGGTGGATCTCTGTAAAGTTCAGGCCTTTTTCTTCTCTGCTGGTCGCTATGGAAACAAGCTGGTTATAATTCAGCTATCAGGTGTTGGTATGAAGGCCTTAAACCGCAGGTGTCAAACTCCGGCCCTGAAACCCGAACAGACTTGGATCTGCTAAGCATATCCAGTCTGAATGCCTACCCCCAATACTAACTATGTTCTCTGACTGGATCAGATAAAACCAGTAGGAATCAGTGGCAGTGGGCGGTTAGGGCCTTCAAAGCCTTCACTGGTGGCCTGAAATCAGTCAGAAACAATAACCTACATTCATAACCAACTGTATTTTCGTAGCGTTTCTTTTGGCTGCGCTGTTTCCATTACATATATCTGGTTGCTATATTTTTTAGCCAATCAGATTTCAGTCTCTGTGTTTTGATATGTCTAAATAGTAGTGGAAAACCCCCAAGAGGTGAGTGGGCCTGAGGCAGCTGCTGCTGGGGGATTCTGAGCGGCTCCCACAGAGAAATAATCTTTGAAGGCGGGATGGTAATCTGGATAAACTGACTGCACCAGACCATGTTTTTCAGGAGGACTTTCTCACTTCAACATGGATTCAAACTACTTTTTATCCACTGTTTCCAGCAAATATAGCTGCCATTGTTACAGGAAAAGAAAGGATGGGGTAGCTCCGCCCAACGTGCATCAGATCCACTTTTCGACCGCGCAGCCAGAGCAGCCAAAGATGCTTCAGCTGCTCATAAGATCTAGACTTTTACAACCATCAAAAATGAAGCAGCACGCACGTTTTTGCTGCTTCTGCGTGCGCTCTGAACTTAGATTAGTCTAAATGGAGCATTATGGTGCGTTCAGCACGTTTTTGGCATTTGAAACACAAATAAATATCAAGGAGTTAAACTCCAGAGGTTAAAAAAAGCTTTTAGAATGGATTGTTATGGAGAAGGAACAGAGAGCAGCTCTGATCATTATTGCTGCACTAAAGCATTTTTTAATGAACTATAGAGAAACAGACTATAAATACCCAATTTAACTAGAAATTATGAACGTGAGCAGGAAATCCCCACAGCCTGACACTTGCAGTAGAGTGCTTTCAGCGGGGATTTCCAGCGCTGCCTCCCGACATTATGCTCGAGGGTCTGCCATATTTTAACAGCAGCAGAACCAGGCTCGAAGATGTGTGACCATCTGCTGAGGCCCACTGGGGTTCAAAGGAGACAGAAGCAGACATAGAAAAGAAACATAGATACAAAAGGCAACTGTCAACTGCAAACCACAGAAGCTGACCCGTCCGTGAAACACACAACCAGGCAAGACGAGGCTCGAGCCAGCTCCCCATGTCAGAGGATGAAGAAGAGCACATCAGTTAGTCACAGTCAGAGAAACAGGACTACACTGGAAAACAACAGAATGATGAAAAGGGGGTCCCTATGTCCTCCAGCAGTCTAAGCCTATAGCAGCAGAACTATAGAGATAGCTCAGGATAACCTGAGCCACTCTAACTAGAAGCTTTATCAAAAGGAAAGTTTTAAGCCTAG
>JAGKQL010000042.1:1233830-1268162 GCA_018398635.1 Cyprinodon brontotheroides | reverse complement strand
ACAGAGCAGAAAAGTAACCAGACCACATTGCTGAGGGTCTGATCCGGTGTGACCTGCTGGTTGGTCGGCTCCCCTTAGTGGTGCAGAGCACTTCTGTTTTGTGTTCTTAGCTGGGTTTTTTTTTTGCAGCACTTTTCTTTGTTTTGTTTTGGCTGGTCCTTGGCTGGTCCTTGGCTGGTTGGTCATAATGGCCCTTGGTTGGTCTTTGGCTGGTCCTTGGTCCTTGGCTGGTCCTGGTTGGTCATGGATGGCCCTTGGTTGGTCTTTGGCTGGTCCTTGGCTGGTCTTTGGCTGGTCCTTGCATTGGCCTTGGCTGGTCCCTTGGCTGGTCCTTGGCTGGTCCTTGGCTGGCCCTTGGCTGGCCCTTGGCTGGTCCTTGGCTGGCCCTTTTGGTTGGTCTTTGGCTGGCCCCTTTGTTGGTCTTGGCTGGTCCTTGGTAGGTCCTCTTGGCTGGTCTTTGGCTGGTCCTTGGTGGTCCTTGGTGGTCCTTGGCTGGTCCTTGGTTGGTCATAGGATGGCCCTTGGTTGGTCTTTGGCTGGTCTTTGGCTGGCTGGTCTGGTCTTGGCTGGTCCTTGGCTGGTCCTTGGTGGTCCTTGGTCATAGGATGGCCCTTGGTTGGTCTTTGGCTGGTCCTTGGTTCCTGGTCTTTGGCTGGTCCTGGTCCTGGTTGGTTGGTCATAGGATGGCCCTTGGTTGGTCTTTGGCTGGTCCTTGGCTTGGTTGCAGGGAAGTGTGTTGCCATTCGGCTGCCGTTTGACTGGGAAGGGCCATTTTGAATGGCTGCTTCTGTATCTCTGTGTTTTCTGGGTATTTTTTCATCATCCATGTGTTTGCACCTTTAAAAGCTCAGGTCAGAAAAAGTTTCAATCATCTGTTTTCATCTGCTGAGTTTAAGCAGGATATCTCGCTCCAGATTAAGGTCCATGGGAGATCGGGCCTTCGCTGTCGCTGCCCCCCGTCTCTGGAACTCTCTCCCAGATCATCTGAGAGCTCCACAACCATTGAATGATTTTAAAAGAGGCTTGAAGACTTTTTTATTTAAGCAAGCCTATTCTGCCTCCACATGATTTTTATGTTGTTTATTTTTATCTTTGATTTTATTGACCACATGATTTTTATGTTGTTTATTTTTATCTTTGATTTTATTGACCACATGATTTTTATGTTGTTTATTTTTATCTTTGATTTTATTTGCACTGTGTAGCACTTTGAGATTTTTCTTAATGAAAAGTGCGGTACAAATTGGATTTATTATTATTATTATTATCTTCAGAGGTGTCCAACGCTTTCCGCTCTGTTTCCAGGCGGCTCGTCTGCGATGCGGAAGGAGGTCATCCGGAACAAGATCCGTGCCGTGGGGAAAATGGCCCGCGTCTTCTCTGTTCTCAGGTCAGACTCTGATTGACTTTCCTTCCTGTAGAATATTAGTCTGTAGCATAAAACGCTGCATGGCTAGCAGCACTGGGGCTTCTATAACACACGGGTCAGCCGAGTCCACAGCAGTTAGTGCTGATCACACACTGCAGGAAAAACTCCCATTTAGTTTTACTCTAAGTGCATTATGAGAGGGAATTCAAGTGTTTTTTTTTATTTAGAATAAGTGCGATGACACAGATTTTATCCGAATCAGTGGTGGAAAATGCTCTTCAGCTGCTAAAGTTGTCAGTGACCCACTTCCAGAAGCAGGACATCAGTTTGTGTTTGCATGCAGGACAAACGTCCTCAGAGGAAGCAAACGACGGAGATCAGCGCTCTGACCCACATGTCTCTGTTTGTTTGGCTATTAGGGAGGAAAGTGAAAGTGTGCTGACACTGAAAGGCCTCACTCCGACCGGAACCCTTCCTGTGGGAGTGCTGTCGGGGGGGAAGCAGACCCTACAGAATGGTAAGAGCTCTCTTTCATTCAGCCTCTAGCTGAGTTAATCAGTCAGCTGCTAAATTTGTTCCATCAAAGTGCTCAATGTGTTTTTTAGTTGGAATATATTTAAGAATTTAAATAACGACGCGCAGCGTGGATTTATTCCTGTTTGCTTCCATTTTCTGTGACACTCGCAAATAAAGTGAGACAACATCAAAACAGATGTAAAAACAAACTAACAGAGAGATGGTGAGAGGATTATAACCTCTGGAGGAGCTGCAGAGATCCGCAGCTCAGGTGGCAGAGTGACGACGAGTCAATGGCCGTTTCTCACTTCACAAGAACGCGAGTATGTACTTGTGTTCCCGCCAAGTATGTTCTACAGAAGAACACAGAAAAGTCTGGACTCTAGGAGAACGAGAGCACACAGCATAAAAATGGGTCAATTGGAACAGAAGCGTACTGATGACATCATCATACGCTCAGCTCGTCTGGAGTATTAATCGTCTCTAGATAATAATAAATTCTAACTTTTTTCATTTAGTGGGGGAATAATAATGAACACAGTCAGATGAACATTTTTCTAAATAAAACAAAAACTTGCCATCATAGCCAGTGGTCCTTCACACACGGCTATGCAAAGAGAGGGCTGCTGCAGGCGGGCTAACGCGTCATCCCTGGCTGCTGCAGGCGGGCTAACGTCATCCCTGGCTGCTGCAGGCGGGCTAACGTCATCCCTGGCTGCTGCAGGCGGGCTAACGTCATCCCTGGCTGCTGCAGGCAGGGCTAACGTCAGCCCCTGGCTGCTGCAGGCGGGCTAACGTCAGCCCTGGCTGCTGCAGACGGGCTAATGTTAGCCCTAGCTGCTGCAGACGGGCTAACCTTAGCCTTGCAGCGTGCTGCAGACGGGCTAACGTCAGCCCCTGGCTGCTGCAGGCGAGACTAACGCCAGCCCCGGCAGCTGCAGGAAGGAGCTAGCGTCAGCCCTGGCTGCTGCAGCCCTGGCTGCTGCAGGCGGGCTAATGTCCCAGCCCCTGGCAGCTGCAGCGGGCTAGCGTTATCCCGGCTGCTGCAGGAAGGGCTAAACGTCAGCCCCGGCTGCTGCAGACATGCTAACGTCATCCCGGCTGCTGCAGGCGGAAAGCTGCGTCAGCCCGGCTGCTGCAGACTGGCCTAGCGTTCATCCCTGGCTGCTGCAGCGGGCTAACGTCAGCCCGGCTGCTGCAGGCATGGTTGCTAGACGTTATCCTTGGCCCTGGCTGCTGCAGCAGGCTAGCGTCAGCCCGGCTGCTGCAGGCGGGCTAACGTCAGCCCTGGCTGCTGCAGACGGGCTAACGCTGCTGCTGCAGACGGGCTAATGTTTAGCTAACGTCAGCCCTGGCTGCTGCTGCAGACGGGCTAACGTCAGCCCTGGCTGCTGCAGACGGGCTAACGTCAGCCCTGGCTGCTGCAGACGGGCTAACGTCAGCCCCGGCTGCTGCAGACGGGCTAACGTCAGCCCCGGCTGCTGCAGACGGGCTAACGTCAGCCCCGGCTGCTGCAGACGGGCTAACGTCAGCCCCGGCTGCTGCAGACGGGCTAACGTCAGCCCCGGCTGCTGCAGACGGGCTAACGTCAGCCCCGGCTGCTGCAGACGGGCTAACGTCAGCCCCGGCTGCTGCAGACGGGCTAACGTCAGCCCCGGCTGCTGCAGACGGGCTAACGTCAGCCCCGGCTGCTGCAGACGGGCTAACGTCAGCCCCGGCTGCTGCAGACGGGCTAACGTCAGCCCCGGCTGCTGCAGACGGGCTAACGTCAGCCCCGGCTGCTGCAGACGGGCTAACGTCAGCCCCGGCTGCTGCAGACGGGCTAACGTCAGCCCCGGCTGCTGCAGACGGGCTAACGTCAGCCCCGGCTGCTGCAGACGGGCTAACGTCAGCCCCGGCTGCTGCAGACGGGCTAACGTCAGCCCCGGCTGCTGCAGACGGGCTAACGTCAGCCCCGGCTGCTGCAGACGGGCTAACGTCAGCCCCGGCTGCTGCAGACGGGCTAACGTCAGCCCCGGCTGCTGCAGACGGGCTAACGTCAGCCCCGGCTGCTGCAGACGGGCTAACGTCAGCCCCGGCTGCTGCAGACGGGCTAACGTCAGCCCCGGCTGCTGCAGACGGGCTAACGTCAGCCCCGGCTGCTGCAGACGGGCTAACGTCAGCCCCGGCTGCTGCAGACGGGCTAACGTCAGCCCCGGCTGCTGCAGACGGGCTAACGTCAGCCCCGGCTGCTGCAGACGGGCTAACGTCAGCCCCGGCTGCTGCAGACGGGCTAACGTCAGCCCCGGCTGCTGCAGACGGGCTAACGTCAGCCCCGGCTGCTGCAGACGGGCTAACGTCAGCCCCGGCTGCTGCAGACGGGCTAACGTCAGCCCTGGCTACTATTAGCCTCGGAGGTCCCCTGGTTGCTGTTGCGCAGTAAATCAGTAAATGGGACATATATTTAAATTTACAGTATAATATTCTCAACTTAAATGATCTTAAAACGTAATTTTATTGAGCAACTGCAGCAGAAAAGAGAGCTTTTATCTTAACATTCTGAGCTCTGTGAGCGCTAACCTTGAAGCTGCTGCTGCCGCCTTGTGAATTGGAAGGTTGCTAGGGCTGAGGCTGATGATGTTTTTCCAGCACATGAGAACGAATAAGCACACAGATTGAGAAACGGCCATCGACTCCTGCTGGTGTCATTACAAACAGCTCTGTGGTTTCTGTCCCATCAGGCTGGAATTGGTCTTTGCCACTCAGCCGGCGTGAGCTAAGCTTTTATTCTGACGTGCGGCTGGTAAAGACCAGCTTCCTGTCCCTCCGGTCTTTGAAAGGCTCCAGATCAGTCGCCGCGCGGCACAGGAAGCCCCGGCTGAACGTTGCCTCCCACGCTGCGGCCGTTTCTCAGTACGGAGGTCAGCCTGTCACCTGGAGCTTCCCGCTCACCCTTTGATCTAAAGGCCAGCGCCTGGCGTGGTCCACCAGAGAGCATGCTGGGAGCCACCATCAGCCGCGCTGGAGGCTCCCAGGAGCCGCAGAGCAATCGAAGGAGAAGCCACGTGTCGTGACCTTTTACAGAATGCCACTGTCCGTGTCGGTGTCCAGATCCGCCAGCGCAGGTTCAGCATGTTTCCTCTGATGTTTAGGGTTCAGAATGCAGTGCTCTGAGTCCAGCTGCCTCACAGCACATAAAAAAAACACACAAAGTGTGTTAAATCCACTGCTGGTTTGTATTTAGGGACAGAAACAGATTCAGGCTGCTGTTAACCCTTTAAAATGCAGTATCAGGGAGGTTAAACCGCTAAGATATCCATTTTAGCGAGTCCGATATTGCAAAGTAATTGCAAATTAACCAATAATACATTGATTTTTATTTTTTATTTTAATTGCACAGAATTATGTTAACAATTTTTGCCATTATTGTGCAGTATTTTATTTTTTACTCTGCTTTTATAACCTTTGAAATGTCATGTTAGTGTGACTCTTCTAACTTTGAATCTCTGTCACTTTGCTCTTGATGCACAAAAATCTCCCGCTTGTGGTAGAAGAAAGGATTTTTATTATTCAATTCTATTCTTAGATACATTAACCGCCCTAACAGAGGTTCATTAAAGGAATTGTAGGACCGCCTCTTTCCTGTTTGTATAATTTATCAATGAAAGATAAAGAAATTTTAGTCCATCTGATTTATTTTGCAGTTCTGACTGAACTGCAAAAATTTAAATAATATTTTCTCTAAATAATTGCATTTTTTCTAGAATGGAGGAGGCAATTGCACTGGAAAAAATCAAAATCTATATAAGTAATTTCTTCTTAAAATAAGTGCATTTGTTCTTGAATTGAGAAGGTTAAAGAGATATTTTGCCAATGGAACAAGACAATTTACATTTAAAATAAGAAAACGTTCCAATTGCATTGTCTTATTTTTAAGTGCATTTTATCTAAATATCTTATTCTAAGAGTAAAAATACTCATTCCATTGGCAAATCATTTCATTTACCTACTCAAATTAAGGGTAAATACACATAATTTAAGAAATCTTTACTTATTTCTAGATTGTTTTTCCAGTGTGGGACACT
Source organism: Cyprinodon brontotheroides (assembly GCA_018398635.1). NCBI lineage: Eukaryota > Metazoa > Chordata > Actinopteri > Cyprinodontiformes > Cyprinodontidae > Cyprinodon > Cyprinodon brontotheroides. The sequence continues at coordinate 1,262,213 of JAGKQL010000042.1, read as the reverse complement.
TTGTCAATTGAACATGACAATTTACTTATTTCAAGTGCATATTATCTAATTATCTTACTTTAATAGTAAAAATTCTCATTCCATTGGCAAATCATCTTATTTACCTACTCTGTAGGGTAAATACACTTGATTTAAGAAATGTTGACTTATTTCTAGCTGTTTTTTGCAGTGCGCCTCCTCCGTGCCTCAGAGCTGAGGTAAATCCCCCCCTCAGCTCCTCTCTCATAAGTCCCAGTGACCCTTTAACACCACACTATCCTAAATCCCTGCCAGGCGTCTCTACCTTCCTCTCAGAGCGGCCGTGACTCACCTGTTGATCTCCTGTTGTTTCATAAAGGATAAAAATGTGATGTTGCTCTTGAATGTGTTATTTTAGCCATATTTGATGACTGGCTCTTTTCCTCCTTCCCAAACCCCCCCAAAACAAAGCTACCATTGAAGCAGCTAAAGCAAAAGGTACGCAGTGTGACTCAAATTCCTTGTCTGTGTTTGTGTTTGTGATTTTCTTGCCCTTTAAAGAGAGAAAAATCCCCAATATGCTGACTTTTATTCCTTGTTTGTATCTTCACTGTTGTGCATCTACTGACCATCATCTGGCTGATGGAGGATTTTATATTTAGATCACAGCTTCTTGCACTGATGTCTGTAAAATCTACTTTTAAGAGACGCACCAATCAGGCTTTTGCTGGCTGAGATGGTTTCTACTTTTCTTTATGGTTTGATGCATAGATCCATAGAGAGCAGAGCCGCCTCAGCCACTCACAGTCATCTCTTTGGAATCACCTCCTTTCAGGCTTTTAGCTGAGAATATTTCACAGGGTGCACACCTTGCTGTAGCACATCTTTAGGTTTTCCATGGCGTAAATGTTCTAATTTTCCTGAAACAAAATTATGTTTCATAGATTCATTCAACCAATCAGAAAGTGTAAAATCTGTGATGGACCGGCGACCTGTCCAGGGTCAGAGTTTATACAGGAAAGAGTTACTGTAATTCAATGCTTTTTAAATGCTCTTAGAAATTATTTTAATGCCATCAACAAGTACCCATGACTCTTTTATATTTATATATATCTATATATAAAACATGCCAAAGTCCTTCGTCATCTTTACCGTCGACAGGCTGCAGCCTGTAACTTTTGTTAAAGTTTACATTCTCGAGCCTTTTCTCTGCCTCAAGCTTCTTTTCCGAACATTCGGCTTTACGATCAACCGGAAGCACATCCACTCAAACACGTGGAACCAGTTATATCTGATATAATACGTCTAACAAAATTGTTTTTATAAATGTTTTTTTTTTTTAAATAAAGCATTTTAAATGCCATGATAATCACATTTAATGAATTTTAATGCCAGTTAAGGCCTTAATTAAAAAAATAATAATTTAATGACTTCTAAGGATTTTTAATGACCTGCGGAAACCCTGACTCCGCCTCTCGCCCGTAGATGGGCACCAGCACCCCTCGTGACCTCGCTTGGTATAAGCATGACGGAAAATGGATGGATGCAGAAAGTGTCAACATACACTCTGCGATATGTGTTGTTGATAGGTGTCTGATGCGACCTTACGACGGCCGAATGGATTTCTGAAAATACCGTATTTTCCAGACTATAGAGCGCACTTCAATATAAGCCGCACCCACTACATTTTTTTGAAAAAACTGGAAACATACTTCGCCCCAGGGTTTAAGCTACTGATATCTACTGACTGTTTCCCACCAAACCTGTAGGGGGAGCTCTACAGGTTTGGTTAGGGCAACCACAATGTTTACATCTGGTGGCAACGTTCATCCAATCATGTAGAGTAACGAAACTAGCTTGCAAAGTGGCCGATTCTATCTAAAGCCGCTGTCACACCTCGACGATTTAGACCAGCGTCTCCCTGACGTACGAAAAATCTGGCAAAAATGCTGGCATACGTTGGATGGATGCATTTTATATAAGTTATGAGCACGCTGAAGTATGTGGAAACACGCTGAAGTACGCTGGCAAACGTCGACAAATGGCGAGTAGGTCGAGAAAGTTTGAACATGCTCCAAATTCCGCGACGTATGGCATCGTATTCTCGTACGCGGCCCATAAGTTCCAGCTAAGTTATCTGATCATTAACATACGTTAAGTGTAAGTTACTCATAAGTCGTGGCGTCTAGTTTATCCAAACCTATGAGTAAGCTAATCATAACTTCTGCGTAACTTATCAAGAACTTCTCTCCAACACATATCAACGTATTTGATGTGTGCCAGATGACCGTTTCAAAGACATTTCTTTAGGCAGACCGGGGCGCCAGGTGGAGCAGCTTTAACGGATGCCTGTGCATCATTTCATGGGCATTAAGCTTCTGTGCGTAATGCATAAGTTAGGCTGTTAGCCGGACATAAGTTCTAGACTCCTTATGAATACTCTATGTATACCCCAGAAATAGGAAAAATACATAGAAAGTTCAGCTATGCCAGTGTTTTAGTAGCCTGCGTTGAGACCATCCTGATCTCGCATGAGCTTTCAAGTTTCACTAAGCTAATCAGTCTGGAGACTCTCTCCGTTAAAGAAAATTTGGAGCCGTTCACCAAACGAACGTCCAATCAGCGTTGGCTTTGGCGGCGGTTGAGGTGTGGCGCTACGAGAAGCACGCGACAGTTCAGTCTAAGAACATGGCGGTTTTAGCCGATGAAACTAGCGTTAAGCGTGGCTATCGAGCGAAGTTTTTATCGGCGAATTACAGAGTATTTCTTCACTGAAAGAAGAGCAAAAACACTGCTCTGGAGGCTTTTCTCAGAGGAAAAGATGTTTTGCTCTTCTCCCGACTGGTTTCGGCAAGAGTTTGAGTGCTCCCTAGCTCTGTTAGTACGTCATATGCTTTGTTGATCTGATTGGTTTATTTTGGCCCGTCTATCACCAACATAGGCCAATCAGCTAACCAGTATTTTAAGCCTCTTCCCAAAATTACTTCAACGGAAGGTTTCCAGATGGATATCGCGAACAAATCCATCTGGCGGAGTCAGGTTAGTGTTTTAGGAGGATTCTGGGACGTCAGGCAAGGTGTGACGGGGCCTAAACTTTATGGTGGACAAGAAAAGAAGGGATTAAATTAGCCGAGTTGATGCTTTAAAGCCAACTTTAACCCATAACCTTTATTGCGTTGATGCATTTTAGATAAAATGCTGAGAGTTCTTGTTTAGTTTTAATGTTGTTGATTAATAGAAAAAACAGTTTTATGCGGATTAGAGCAGCCAGTGGCCAATCAGAACAGATATCAGCCACCTTCAGCTTCACTGATCCACCTCTGATTCTGCTCAGAAGAAGGAGGGTTTCCAGGTGGAGGTTCAGGACCTGACTGGTCCCAGAAGTCTCTGACTGTTTTGCTTCCCACAGAGAGAAAAGCCTGCTTAGACAGAGCTAAGATAAGACCAGGGACATCCCTGCCTGGGATATTTTCAGCAGCTAATCCTGTTAGCCTTTGGCTGTTGCTACTCCGTCTGCCTCTCTGGCTGAATGCTGATGGTCGATGCATGACGATCACTTCGGTTACGTCCATTAAAACAGATTTGCTGACGGGGAGGGCAGCTCATGTAGGGCTGCCTTCCACCACTCGGGGCTGGACTACATGTTCTGTCAGAGCTGCAGCTCCTGCTGCTTTACAAAACCATCAGCTGCAACCTGAGGTGCGATTACCTGCAGTTAGGCGTCTCGCTTCTGACTAAAAATGGCTTCATAGCGTCCACACAGCACAACACGTACGCTCCAACTGCTGTGATTTAAAACAGCAGAGAAACGGACGCCAGAGAGATGTGTTCATCAGGGACTCCTGTAATCAGATTACTTGAAGATTAGACCCACTAACCATGGTTAACAGAAGAGCAAGCCATTTGAATGTGTTGAGATCTGTGCAGATTTTCTGAAGAAAATACCGTATTTTCCAGACCATAGAGCGCACCTCACTATATGCCACGCACACTAAATTTTTTGAAAAAAACTGAAAATGTACTATAAGTAAATAAGCCACACCAGGGTATAAGCTACTGATATCTACCGACTGTCTCCCTCCAAACCTGTAGGGGGAGCTCTACCTATAGCCACTACAGTAGGGACGAAGAACAATGCTAGCTCCCGTTAGCTTGTAGGATCACAGCAGTAAGAGCTTCTACTGAAAGATGGGGCTTCGTCGGCTCTTTATTTTACCTCTGCGGGGGTTGAGCTATAGCCTCGTGAAACCATCCTGATCTTGCGAGCTAACCAGTCTGGAGACTCTCCGTTTAAAAAAAGTTGGAGCCATTCTCCAAACGAACGTCCAATCAGCGTTGGCTTTGAGGCGGGTTGAGGTGTGGCCTTGCCCGAAGCAGCGACAGTTCAGTCTAAAGAACATGGCGGCTTCAGCCGATGAAACTAGCGTTAAGCGTGGCTATCGAATAAGTTTTATCGGAATTACAGAGTATTTCTTCACTGAAAGAAGAGCAAAACACTGCTCTGGAGGCTTTTCTCAGAGGAAAAGATGTTTTTGCTCTTCTCCCGACTGGTTTCAGCAAAGAGTAGCCTGGCTTGTGGTTGTGTTTTCGTCGTACGCTGTTAGTACGTCATATCCTTTGTTGATCTGATTGGTTTATTTGGCCCGTCTATCACCAACATAGGCCAATCAGCTAACCAGTATTTTAAGCCCCTTCCCAAAATTACGGAAGGTTTCCAGATGGAGATCTTGAGCAAATCCATCTGGTGGAGTCAGGTTAGTTGAGCTAAAGCTCTTCATTGGTTTGGCAGCTTTAATGCCGAGCATTTTCAATCGTTGCTCGCAGCTACAGGTCAAACTGTACGACAATATAGCAGGATTTAAAAGTTCACAGCTCATGATAAATGTTCTTACACTGTGCGACCCGACGCTCTGATGCAACATTACGACGGGCGACTGAATTTTATACATGTTTTATTTTTTCCCAAACTTACGATTCCTGGTGGGGAGCTGGTCGTGAGAGGCTAATCGTCCCTTATTACCCCCCTCATGCTACACGGCGTGCAACGAGGCTGAAACTCGGTCTGATTGAAACATTTTTGCACGACTGGAGAATCGACGCAAATGTGTGAATTTGAGATATTTCTTCTCCGTCGTGCCTGTCATTACCCGATCCGTCAAGGAAGCGCGATCCGTCCTGCTCATGCGCGAACAGAATAACTTCTGGGTAGGCAATACTTTATATGTTTTTCTTACTTTTTTATTCTTTTGTCTTTTTCGGGCAGGGGGTTCCTTTGAATATTTTTATATTTGAGTAGATATTGCATATTCTAAAAACAAAAAAAAAACACTTACTTACGTTACTGTGACTGCTCTTAGCATGTCCGATGATGACGTCACGCAGTACAATGTAGAGAATGTAAAACGTATCCATTTCTTCTAGAAAAGTCTTCAATAATTTCTATGCGATGTAGTTTAGCATTCTTTAATGTTTTATGTATATAAATAAATGTTTTCAGTTATCACAAAGTTTTCAGCAACCCGGCTCTTATTGTTCTGTTCGCGCAAGCGAAGGACGGATCGTGTTTCCGGGACAGATCGGGTAATGACAGTGCCTGCTGCTAGCATGTTCTTTTGCTAAACGAATTAGCGTCTTATTCTTTCATTTCCAACTTTGAATTCCCCTCTCAGTTAGGAAAAATCCACAGAAAAGCTGTGGAGAAAAAAGAAGCTGCTTATAGTCCGGAAAATACGGTAAACCAAATTAACACCTCTGGCTGCTAAAGGCCCAGAAACACATTTATTACAGAGTAAAATCTGAAATACCTTAAAATCGGTGGTTATAAAAGCAAGTAGACAGCATGTGGGAAAAAAACAAACAGTTTAAAACAACAAAAAAACAGTCGGAGAAATTAGTTTTATGGGTTTCCTCAAAAATATTTCTGGTTTTCAGTTTGAAAAGTAACCATATGTTTATAGTAGTAGCCATTCAAAATTTCCCCACTTTCCTTTATGGGTCCTTGGCTGGTCCCCTACAATTCCTCTTTAAAAATCAATCTTTCTGTCATGATTTGTGGACATTAGGATCTAAAGAGAAAGCGCCATCTCCTGGTCAGACCCTGTAATTCAGTGAAAGGGGTGGGAGTCAGAGTAAAAAATATGCAATAGGGGTTCACTCCAGATACAAGAAGAGGATTAGGGCCACTGAAAAAAAGTTAACTGATTTTTAAAAATTTTTTTCAGTTTAATATGGGAAAAAGTCAGAATTCCGACTTTAATCTCAGAATTCTGACTTTTTATTGTCAGAATTCTGAGATTAAAAGTCTGAATTCTGAGAATAAAAGTCTGAATTCTGAAAAAAAGTCTGAATTCTGAGAATAAAGTCTGAATTCTGAGAATAAAGTCTGAATTCTGAGAAAAAGTCTGAATTCTGAGAAAAAGTCTGAATTCTGAGATTAAAAGTCTGAATTCTGAGAAAAAGTCTATTTCTGAGAAAAAAGTCACAATTCTGAGAAAAAAAGTCTTCGAATTCTGAGAAAAAGTCTGAATTCTGAGATTAAAGTCTGAATTCTGAGATTAAAGTCTGAATTCTGAGAAAAAGTCACAATTCTGAGAAAAAAGTCTGAATTCTGAGATTAAAGTCTGAATTCTGAGATTAAAAGTCTGAATTCTGAGAAAAAGTCTGAATTCTGAGAAAAAGTCTGAAGTCTGAGATTAAAGTCTGAATTCTGAGAATAAAGTCTGAATTCTGAGATTAAAGTCTGAATTCTGAGAAAAGTCAGAATTCTGAGATTAAAGTCTGAAGTCTGAGATTAAAGTCTGAATTCTGAGAATAAAAGTCTGAATTCTGAGATTAAAGTCTGAAGTCTGAGATTAAAGTCAGAATTCTGAGATTAAAGTCAGAATTCTGAGAGAATTAAAGTCTGAATTCTGAGATTAAAGTCTGAATTCTGAGATTAAAGTCTGAATTCTGAGATTAAAAGTCTGAATTCTGAGAAAAAGTCACGAATTCTGAGAAAAAAAGTCTGAAGCTCTGAGATTAAAGTCTGAATTCTGAGAATAAAGTCAGAATTCTGAGAAAAAAAGTCTGAATTCTGAGATTAAAGTCTGAATTCTGAGATTAAAGTCTGAATTCTGAGATTAAAGTCTGAATTCTGAGATTAAAGTCTGAATTCTGAGAAAAAAGTCTGAATTCTGAGATTAAAGTCTGAAGTTCTGAGATTAAAAGTCTGAATTCTGAGAATTAAGAGTCTGAATTCTGAGATTAAAGTCTGAAGTCTGAGATTAAAGTCAAATTCTGAGATTAAAGTCAGAATTCTGAGATTAAAGTCTGAATTCTGAGATTAAAGTCTGAATTCTGAGATTAAAGTCCTGAATTCTGAGAAAAAAGTCAGAATTCTGAGATTAAAGTCAAATTCTGAGAAAAAAAAGTCAGAATTCTGAGATTAAAGTCTGAATTCTGAGAAAAAGTCTGAATTCTGAGAAAAAATTCTGAAAAAGTCAATTCTGAGAAAAGAGTTCTGAGAAAAAAGTCTGAATTCTGAGAAAAAAGTCAGAATTCTGAGAAAAAAGTCCTGAATTCTGAGATTAAAGTCTGAATTCTGAGAAAAAGTCTGAATTCTGAGAAAAAAGTCAGAATTCTGAGAATAAAGTCTCGAATTCTGAGAATAAAGTCTGAATTCTGAGAGATTAAAAGTCAGAATTCTGAGATTAAAAGTCAGAAGAAAAGTCAGAATTCAGAAAAGTTCTGAATTCTGAGAAAAGTGTTTTCAGAATTCTGAGAAAAAAGTCTGAATTCTGAGATTAAAGAGTCAAGATTCTGAGATTAAGAAGTCTGAATTCTGAGAATAAGTCAGAATTCTGAGATTAAAGTCTGAATTCTGAGAAAAAGTCAGAATTCTGAGAAAAAAAAAAGTCAGAATTCTGAGAAAAAGTCAGAATTCTGAGAATTCTCAGAAAAGTCTCTGAATTCTGAGAATAAAGTCAGAATTCTTAGTGAGATTAAAGTCAGAAATTCTGACTTTTTCCCATATTAAACTGAAAAAAAATGTAAAAATCAGTTAACTTTTTTTCAGTGGCCTAATCCTCTCTCTTTCTCAGTGACTGGAGTTAGTGGGGGATTTTGCTGCCATTCAGCTTTTACTGGGAAGGGGCCATTTTGAATGGCTGCTACTTTATAACAAATCAGCCTCCATCTCTGCTGTTTGTTTTATCCGTAGAGCTTCTGTTACTTCCTGTTTACACTTTAATATGTTTAAAGCTTTGTATTGACATTTCCTCACTGGTTTGCTTTCCGTTTGCACATCTGCTCTGGTTTTCTCTGGTGTCACGGGACGCGACCGTAAGTCTACGACACTGAGTGTTTTGATGTGGTAGCTTGTCCCGCTGGTGTCTGAGCTGTAGTCGTCCTTGTTTACCCGTTGCATGCGTTGTGTTCGCAGACGCCGCTCTCTGTGCTGGACAGAAAACGTCTTCTGTGTTTTGAACACGTCCAGCTTTGCTGCTTTTCTTTACGCTCCCTTCTGCTCTGTCCTCCAGCTATCCAAGGCTTCTCCCCCACGAGGAAAATCCGCAACTTCGAAGAGGCTCGAGGCCTGGACAGGATAAACGAGAGGATGCCGCCGCGCAAAGACGGCCAGCAGCCAGACAGGGACCGCCATCAACACCAACGCTCCCAGCAAGAACGGCACGGACGGATAAGCGGCGGAGAGGCGGCCCTCACCTGTCTGCACACGACCCATACTCTCTGTGTGTCTCTGTCTCTCTGTCTGCGCTGGACCCGCCCCTTCAGTGGATCAGAACCCCATGGAGGTCGCAGCGCTGCCTAAACACGCCCAACTCAAAGGAAACATGAAGGAGGAGACCGCTGCCGAGAAATCTCACCGTATTTATTCAAGATGATACATTATTACATTATTTAATAGCGCCAGATAAATAAAACTGACACTGAACTTATATAAAAAAAGGTTTTTAAAGAGAAAACTTTTGATAAAGTGATAGAAATAGAGTCTTTGTTTTGTAGGAGTTTCAGCCAATGTTAGATTTTTTATTCTTCTGACTTTTTAAAGAAGGAAAATACTGTAGGCTGAGCCTCCTGGGCCACCGTCCGTACAATTCAGCGCTCAGATGCATCAGTAGTGATTGCACCGTGTTTTAAAGATGTTAAAAAGACTCAAACGTTTTTAAAGCTGTTTTGAAGGAGACCATTTTTAAGATTTCTGCTGCTTTTTCAGCTTGTGGAACAAAGGCTACGTTCACACTGCTGGCCTTAAAGCTGTAGTGGAGGATTTTCTCGAATTTAAAAAAAAAAAGCACATGCACAACCCTGTTCTCGCTCCAGAGAGAGATCGCCTATTGAACACGTCTGAGAGCGTGCACAAGCCCATTTCTCCTCCTGCACGCTCCGTTTAAATGTTTCTTTTTGCATCGCTCGTACAAGCTCACTTTCCAAAAGAAGATTCGGTAACTGCTAAGTGAAAATTGGGACGAGCACGTAGGAGGGCCTTACGTTAACATATCATCAGAATGATTGACAGTTAGGAGGACGAATTATTTAGATGATCCACCTGTAAATAAAACATCCTCCACTATACCTTTAATTAATTCCGTTTTTTTTTTTTTTTGTGAAATCCGATTTTATTGCGTGTCATTCGCATTTCCAAATATATGCGACTTTGTATGTGATCTCCTATGTGAACTGCGCGTTCATTCACCCCTTGCTCACACTGGCTCCGTTGGCGTTACGAGCCGGCGGAGACCACAACTCCCGCACACCCCCTCTCACACCGCCCTTTTGACTACGGTTAGCGGTGCGGCTCCGGCAACTCGCGAGAACAGAAGTTCACTTGAGTTCACGTAACTTACTTACGCGATAACACGCCCAAATAAGGATATTTGCGAGGAGCTTGTTGCGGAGGGCTCCGGCACGCCGCCAGGATAGCTTTTCTTGCTGAATTTTCTGCAGCGCGGAGTGTCTCGGTAACTGCAGCCGGACAGCTCAGCAGCCGGTGAGAGGTTTACGTGTTTTTAATGACTTGGAATCACTGTGGCGCCAAGCACCCACCGCGACCATAGCGGTAAGACCGAGTCGTGTGAACCGGGGTCAATATCCCATATGTGCAGTAGGGTGCGCCGTGACGTCACAAGCAGCAAGAATGCTTTTTGTTTACGGAAATAAACATGGATGCTAGCGCTGGGGTACATCTCGCGATCTCAGCCAGAATATTAACAACACATGGTTGTTGTTTTTCTTCTTGCTGATACGTAGCAAGCTGCAGCATAGCGACACTTGCCGATTATTAATGCCGTTCCGTTCGGATGAATGCGACCTGGCCGTTTAGAAAAGATCGGATTCATATCGGATTCGGCACCACACAGCCAAGTGTTCTGGGTCAGTTTGGAAAAAATCAGATCTGTGTTGTTCAGACAGCCATGAAAAGATCAGATGCAGGTCGCATTTGGGCAAAAAAATTGGATTTGGATCACTTTAGGCTGCTGTGTGAACGTAGCCAGAGAGAGAGCAGGACTTTGAACAGATAACAGGAAGGCCGATTGGGATACAGTAACATGGGTCGGATAAAAGCTGCTAAAGATGTTTAAAATCTTCAACCCTGTGAAACTAGATTAGAATCTCTGCCGGGAAGCTTCATCACCTTCAGAAACTAGCCTCAGATATTCCCGGCTGGTGCATCTCTAGAAAGGGTAGAGGAAGGTTAAAAACACAAGAATGAAGTAATGGAAACTCCGCGATATGAATGTAATTTTGATATAAATGATAATATTTTAATATGACAGAAACTCTTCCCAAAGATGAGGAGCTGGTTTCTGCTTCGTCCACAGAAACCAGTTCAGGTATTTTAGTTTATTAGCGACGTTGATATGAAGGATGTGACGTTAAAATAAAAATATGTTGGATACTTTGTGTGCAATCAGGGTGACCGTCCGCCATGTTTAATGAGCCCTTGATGGCAGCCAGAAGCGTTAATGGTTCATATGCAGCGTCAGAGGCTCTTCCTCCTGCTCCGGTTTTACCGTCGGAGAAGAGAAACAGACGGGTTACAGGACATGAAGGACAAAAGGACGTCTTTGTTGGCCTGCGTGGACCTCAGCGCTGCTTCTTAGGAAATGTGTTTAAACACTAAAGCAAAGAGAAGTTTGGGGCTGTGCTTTGTTTCAGCGTTCTCATGTGGGTCATTCCGCTATGTTACTGACTCCTTTTAGCTGTAGCCATGAATGTGGGAGAAGAACGGCGGCGCAGACACAATGGACTGAGTCACTCTGCTCAGCAGGGAGGATGCTATAAAAGGTACCGCCTCCACACTCACAGCTGTCTGTCAGAGCACAGCCTCCAGCATGGATCCCTCACAGGTACCATGTCCCTCCCAGACCTGCTTCCACTGAAGGCGACTGTAACGCTGCGGCTCCGTTACCAGCAGGGGGGGAGAAATAAGCTTTAAGGATGGACGCTCTCCTTTTATCCAAGGCGGGTTAAAACCAGGCAGCAGTTCTCAGGTGTCCACACCTGGAAGATCCCTCCAGTCTGGAAAAGTCTGGAATCTTATCAGGAAGAAGGTGGAAAAATAGATGAGCAAAAAACTAAAGCTATTTCTTTCCTTCCTTCCTTCCTTCCTTCCTTCCTTCCTTCCTTCCTTCCTTCCTTCCTTCCTTCCTTCCTTCCTTCCTTTCTTTCTGTCTTTATTCCAATCCTTCCTTCCTTCCTTCCTTCCTTCCTTCCTTCCTTCCTTCCTTCCTTCCTTCCTTCCTTCCAACCACCCTCTATCCATTCCTTACTTCCTTCCTTTCTGTCTTTATTCCATTCCTTCCTTCCTTGTATTTCCTTCCTTCCTTCCTTCCTTCCTTCCTTCCTTCCTTCCTTCCTTCCTTCCTTCCTTCCTTCCTTCCTTCCTTCCTTCCTTTCTGTCTTTATTCCATTTCCTTCCTTCCTTCCTTCTTTCCTTCCTTCCTTCCTTCCTTCCTTCCTTCCTTCCTTCCTTCCTTCCTTCCTTCCAACCATTCCTCTATCCTTGTATTCCTTACTTCCTTCCTTTCTGTCTTTTATTCCATTCCTTCCTTCCTTGTATTTTCCTTCCTTCCTTCCTTCCTTCCTTCCTTCCCTTCCTTCCCTTCCTTTCTTCCTTCCTTCCTTCCTTCCTTCCTTCCTTCCTCTATCCATTCCTTACTTCCTTCCTTTCTGTCTTTTATTCCATTCCTTCCTTCCTTCCTTCCTTCCTTCCTTCCTTGTATTTCCTTCCTTCCTTCCTTCCTTCCTTCCTTCCTTCCTTCCTTCCAACCACCCTCTATCCATTCCTTACTTCCTTCCTTTCTGTCTTTATTCCATTCCTTCCTTCCTTCCTTCCTATTCCTTCCTTCCTTCCTTCCTTCCTTCCTTATTTCCTTCCTTCATTCCCTTCCTTCCTCCATTCATTCATTCATTTTCTTTCTTTCTTCCATACATTCCTCCCTCCCTCTATCCTTCCTTCCTTCCTTCCTTCCTTCCTTCCTTCCTTCCTTCCTTCCTTCCTTCCTTCCTTCCTTCCTTCCTCTATCCATTCCTTCCTTCCATTCCTTTCTTTCTTTATTCCATTCCTTCCTTCCTTCCTCTATCCATTCCTTCCTTTCTTCCTTCCTTCCTCCCTTCCAACCTCCCTCCCTCCCTGGTATTTCCTTCCTTCCTTCCTCCCTCTATCCATTCCTTCCTTCCTTTCTTTATTCCCTTCCTTCCTTCCTTCCTTGTAGCCTTTTCCAGGGTTTAAAGTGAAGAAGCTGCCATTAATTAATTCAAAGGGGATTCTTTGTATTTCTTCCTGCAAATCCATGGCATTCAGATGTAGAGTATGTGTATTTTCTGGCGTTCGTAGGAACCCTGCAGACCGGCGGAGGCTTGCAGTCCAGCGCCCAGCTTTTCACACTTTCCAGTCATTTAAACAGTTTTAGTTGGTTTGTTTTTGTGCCGCGTTCACCATAAAACAAAGTATTTTTGGTTTGCATTCTTCTGTGATGGGCAGGAGACGGTTTCCATGGCGATCCCTGCAGTGTACCGGCCTGCTAACCACCGGCTAAGAATGTTAAAAAACAGTCGAATCGTTAGTTAGCTGTAATAAAGGGTCAGGAACTGTATTGTGTTTGTCATGCAAAAGGCCATGGTGTGTTCAAGTAGATGTTTCTTTTTGGGGGAAATAAAATTGAATTTTAAACAATGACTGTTTGTGATCATATTGTGCATGAAAGTGGCGATCCAAACATCGCCTCCTGTCTGCCTCAAGCCGCATCTCCTGACTTTTAGTTGGTTTGTTTTTGTGCCGCGTTCATCTCATAAAACAAAGTATAAATTGAATTGCATTTTAATGTGATGTAGGAAGACGGAATTCTGAGATTGCGATCCCTGAAGTGTACCGAGTCTGCTAACCACACATAGATGTCCAAATATAGTAACACCTAAGCTACATTAGAGTGATCCGGCAATGATGTCACGGTGCTGTGAACCTAGCACCATGTCTCTCAAGTAGATGTTTCTTTTTGGGGGAAACAAAATTGAATTTTAAACAATGACTGTTTGTGATCATATTGCATGAAAGTGACGTCCAAACATCGCCTCCTGTCTGCCTCAACGCCGCTCTCCTGACTTTTTTCTCCGAATTTTGACTTTAATCTCAGAATTCTGACTTTAAATTGAATTGATTTTAATTGAGAAAAAAGTCAGAATTCTGAGAGTGCGATCACTGAGTCTGGGGGCTGCGCTATTTTTGCCCAATATAGTAGCCCTCCGTCTCTGCCATCTTCCAGCAAGTATTAATGAAAAGGTAAGCTCTTAGGCGCCATTCTGCTCAGCTTTCCGAATATCAATGGGGAACCTACTAGACACATCTGCAATCAACAACAATTATTCCAGATTTCCAGAGGACTTCACCATTGAAATCTCCAGAGCTTGTAGGGAAACCATGCTCACGTATGCAGGTCGTTGATGATGAATACTTCGAAGAGTGGAAAAGAGTTATGCCACCTTTCTGATTCCTGATCCTCCACGGATCGGTTGGTCATTGGACGCTAACTGCCAGTGAGGGAGTATTGCAGCCAACATTTGGCCAGAGGAAAACCCGTAATATGTAGCCAAATGTTTCGGAAGATGACTTGGATTCAAGATGACGGAAGTTGTAGACAAAACACCAGTATGGCTACAGCACTGGGACTTGATCAACAGCCGATACATACCGTGACAATGTTTCACTAACCAGTAGGTGGCAGTAGTGTTCTTGCTGACAAACATGGATGCCTCCTAGTAAAAAACATTCACATGGCCACTCTGAATTAAAAACACTGATCATTTATTGAACAGGATGGAAATCATTTCAGATTTAAAAGTTGTTTAAGAAATTTAAATTCTGAATATGTGAGCGAACTTTTCCTTTAAAAATAGTTTTGGCAATCCAACTTTCCTGCCAGATGGACTGGTATAGCGGACCGGTAGTGCCGGACTGCTCGTTACAGGACAAATCGTTCCTCTCCTGAGTAACTGCTCCAATAATAATAATTGAACTTTGGTTGATCTCACATTGGAGAATTTCACTATCTATATTTAACCCCTCCCCTTGGGGGGCAGTGGGCTGCTATCGTGCGGCTCCAGAGGAGCAGTGTGGGGTTAAGGGTATTGCTCAGGTCTGTGGGGAACGAACCGGGTGCAACCTTCTCAGAGCACAGAGCACTGCTCTACCCACTAGGCCATCACTCCCCACCAACAGCAGACATATGGATGAGCAGCTTTGCAGAAACAGATCTCCAAACATGCAGCCTGATCTGTATCTTATAGTTGATCGATTTCCTGTTCATTGATGAGACTCGACTTTAAACAGACCTTTTACCCTGAAGATAAAGTTCTTTGTTTTTCAGGAAAAGATCCAGAACCTTCTAACAGAACCGTTCTCTGATAAAATAATGTAAATCAATTTCACTGCAAAAAAATTAAATCTAATAAGTAATTTTTTCTTAAAATAAGTGATTTTTTTTCTTGAATTGAGGAAGTAAGTGAGACACTTTGCCAATGGAACAAGACAATTTAAATTTAAAATAAAAACAATTGCATGGACTTATTTCAATTGCATATTATCTAATTATCTTATTTTAAGAGTAAAATACTCATTCTATTGGCAGATCATCTCATTTACCTGCTTGAATTAAGGGTAAATACACTTTTTTTTTTTTTTTTACTTATTTCTATATTGTTTTTCAGTGTAATTAGAGCAGCTCTTCCTTCTCAGATCCAGCGGTGCAGAGCCATCAGCCTTCAGCTCTCTGACTTTTCTTTCTTCTCCAGTTTGGGTTTTAATCACAAACCTAATTCTCTTTTTTTAAATTTACATCCAGTTTTCTTACTTCTTTGAGCCGCTTCCATCCTAACAAACACTGATTCCTGTTTCAGTTCCCGGACCTACTGGATCCCCTTCAGCTGATCTAAATCATCTAGATCACTACAGCTTATTTGATCCGAGTATTTCCTGTTTCTCATATATTTGTTTGATCTGATCGTTAACAGTTATCTAAATCTTCCTGTCATTAATAACGCCATTCATTTTCATAATCATTTTATTTTCAAATACTAAATACAAATATAAAAGCACAATGTTTAAAGATCCATCAGACTCTCATGTAAACAGGAAAATATTACAAAAATATGAAGCTCGTACTTTGTGTAAATAAAATATAATTATAAAACCTTTACAAACATTTTCACAGTGTTGTTATCATCAAAGACTTGGCCAACAGTGCAGCGTTTCTCAGAGCAGTGGTTGAAGGTTTTGGACCCAGAAACGATGCTGAAGCAGCTCTGAGCCGACGGCGTCGCCAAAGGATCCGCTTTAAGGCCCCGTAGAGCCGGACGCCTGGATCCGTAGCAGAAGCCGCACTTTAACAGCTTCCTGTTTGGGCTCAGGCCGTGCAGGAGAACATGCAGCAGATCATGGAGGCAGGAGTCCGCCAGCAGACCAGAGCCAGGGTCTCTGCTGCTCCTCAGACCTTCGGAGGAGGGACGGGCCTCAGAGCCTGGAGGACAGAAAAACAGACAAAACCTGCGTTCATTTGCAATATTTAAATGCTTTACAGAAAGTTAAAATACCAAAACAGACAGCAGAGCAGGGGCGGAGCTAGATAGGGGGCCATGGTAACCCTTAGGCCATTTTTCCCATCTAATACAGACGGTGACATTTTAATTTTTCATATGTTGACAGATAAGGGCTAGTTATCCTGTCGCAGTTAGCAGGTATGATATGTTTGATTTATGCCCAATATTAAAGCGTTTTCTGCGCCATCTTATTCCACGCTACAACGCCAGAGGGACAATGAGGAACCAGCTGGGATTGTGGGCGTCCGTGTGTCGGTTTGACGAGCTTGATCGACGTCTACAACCCCTCGTCCAACGCCGGACGACGCACAGTTCACCCGTGAGTGTTCCCCAAAGACTGGCTTTAGCGCTGGGTGTTTTGGCTTTGGGTGCAAACCAGCAGACCGTTGCTCAGAGCTACAAACTAGCGTCCTGCACGGTGTCTGGGATATGTTAGGTTTTATTCTTTATACATCATGTGCATTGTTACTTTATTAGCCAGGGATTAGAGAGTAGATGGCCTTCCCTTCACATTGTGGATGTCACTGTGTGTACGAAGGTCAAGGGTTAAGAGTAGTAGTTAACTTGCTCCTAGGAAAAGAACCGGAAGGGAAGTCCCGAGGCGCAACTGCCTTCAAGGGGACATAACTTCCTCATTTTAACAGATAGTGTCGAAGGTGTGCCAGGCGTTGTGGATGGCGCTACAGCCAGAGTTTTTGCCATTAGATACCAAACAGGAAATAGTGTAGAGTGGATGTAGAATTGGGGGTCGGTATATATCTGCTTTAACTGCAACACACGCAGACCACCTGGTTTATGAGCATAAACCAGCCTTTAGTTGATAACAAAGACACTGTGGTTAATTATGCACATCAATCTACTAACATTAAAGATGAAAAGAATTCCTGCTCTTTTCGGAACTAGAACTAAATTTAGTTTTATGGGGTAAAGACAAAAATATGTCCTTGCAAGTCAGAAATAAATATTTACTTTATTAATCCATTCAATGTAGATATTAGAAGTTCTAAATATTAATTTTTGTGCAGAGCAATTATTGATAAAAGTATGTAAGTAATGACGATTAAGATGTTTGCCCCAGAACTCAAACTTAAAGGAAAATTCCGGTTTTTAACACTTTTGGCCCATTTTCTGTAGAAAAAGGACATTATCGGACATGCACTATGGAAGCCATTCTGGAGAGCAGCCAGTGGGGGATTCTGCATGAGCCAAATAGGTTGAGACAGGACCAATTGTCAAAATTTTGGCGGGTGTCGATCATTCGATTTCATCCTGGACACTACAGAAAATGGGCTAAAAGTGTTAAAACCGAATCCTCCTGCGTAAAGAATTTTTCCACTAGACCTTTAATTTAGACAGCATTTAATGCAGTTTATTTGTTAAATTTTGGATCAGTGTAGATTGCACCTATCCACTTTCAGCCTCCCCTCAGTGTCCATTGGTTCCTACCTACCTGGCTACCCTCTGTTAGCATTTCCTGGCTACGCCTCTGCAGCAGAGGATTCATAAAATCCTGTAGTACAGGACCTGTACAGACATTAAAGTTGTGTTTGGGTTTCTGGATGTCTCTTTTTCTTTTCCCGTTCGGCTTTAAATGATGATTTTATTTTATTTAATTTTTTTGTCCAGATGACTGACAGCACAGATGGAAAACTCCCTGAAGAAATTAGTGATTCAGTCTCCTCCCGCCCTTTAGGAACCAGCCTGTTTATGGGTGCTGGTGCTGCCACCTAGTGGTCATTTTAATTCCTACCAGCAGGTCTAAACCACTGATCTCTATTTATTCGAAGGATTGCTGATTGCCCTAAAAAGGTGAAGCCACCATCCGCCATATTGGTACTCCCCACTCCCACAGAGACACACAGTAAAAATGCCTCCCTGTGCAGCATTTGGCTGCAAAAACCAGCAGCTCCACTGGTAATTTCCCAGTCAGTGGATGAACTAACCAATAAATCCATCTATGATGGATCCTATAGTATAGTCTGTAGACTAACATTAGTCTGTGCTATCTCAGACTGACTGGAAGACATTGACTGAGTTAGACGCTGACATTGGGTCTAACTAAGTGGATGATGTCGTTTTTGGAGTGTTTGTTGGAAAAATTCATGTGCTGAAATATATTGCATTTTATATTCACGGAAAAAATAAACTCAAGCATTTGACCCCTATATATAGGTTATATATATATAGCAGCAGCACATATATATACACACACACACCATAATTTGTATAGTATATATAGTTACCGTATGAATTTAAGTAATCCATGTATAACGTCATCAGTTTTGCACTTTTGGCTCATCTGTATTATTCTGCTCCTTTAACACATTGATTTTATTGTGATGGATTGTATAATATGTTATATTACATGATTTATAGACTTCATAATGACTCTGCAATGTGATGGGCCTATTTTTATTCTAAGTTAAAGTTAATCTGCTGATGCTCTGAAACAGCCAGTCTGTGTCAAAGTGATGAATTTATCTTTATTTTAAAAGTGAAATCCCCCTGAAAAAGAGAACATCTTCAATGTTCGACGCTGTAGCGCATGGATTGTTTACATTGCGACCGGTCTAACTAGGGAGTACCAATATGGAGATCAGTGGTCCAAACAAAGATGACAGCATCAGTGTGACCTTCATGTGCTCTGACTCGAGGGGGGCGGAGTTTACCTGGCGTGCAGCTAGGTAGTTCTGGCTCGGAGGTTTGGGTCGGTTCCCTGCTGCAGGTGGTGGAGGCGGAGCGCCTTTGGGCTTCAGTTTTGGTGCCTAGAAGTTGATGGACAGTTAGAAGCAGCAGGTCTACAGGTGGAAGCATGACCCGGTTCACCTTTACCTGTCTGAGAGGCATGGGCTGACCAATGCTGGCCTTCTGGTTGGTTCTGGGAGCAGAGCTGCGGGCCGCTGGAGGCTCCCTGGGGGCCGATAAACTGTCAACACAGGGTTCAGTCATCATCATCACAGCAGTGCAACAATAAACCATCTGATGGGTGGAGGCTGCTTACGTTGGCAGAGAGGGAGCCTGTTTCTTCTTCTTGCACATGAATCCAACCACACCAAAAATCAGACCCAGGACCACCAGGATGACAGCCAGGGACACTGCGACCTTCGCCCCTGCAGGGATCGGTTCAAAATGACTCCAGCTGCGGCGCAGCAGTAACAAGCGAAGGTCCAAATCCGCCCAGAGGCGGTTCTTACCGGTGGAGAGCGAGTTGAAAGCTTCATCCTGAGCTCCGCAGTTAGGAGGCAGCCAGCCAGGCGTGCACTGACACTCACTCCTGTGATTGCACACCTGCAGAACAAGCATTAAGAAATAAAAAAATGAGAAGAAAGCATCACGTCCTCCTACTAAAAAAAATGTATTTTGTTTATTTAGGATTCAATTTGATTAGATTTTTCTTAGTGACGATTATTTAAGTTGAATCTATGATTTAATGCAGAATAAAAATCCTCCCTTCATGCATTAACATTCGTTTTCTTGGAGCTGGTAAACTTCCTGGGGGCCCAATAAAACTCTGTTTACATGTATGGTTCATACAACTATTCCTTATTTCTGCACATTAATTAGGTTTTTGATCGAATGCCATCAGAGCGCTGATAATATTAAGTGTCTCTCAGCCCCCCCCCTCAGTGTCCACCATATTGGATCCGGCCCATTTGCTGCACATGTTCAGAAAGGCCCAAACAGACAGCAGCAAACCATTTGAAAACAAACCATGCAAAGAGCAGTGTTGCCAACTTAGCGCTTTAGTCGCTATATTTTAGCCACTTTTCAGACCCCTCTAGCACTTTGATTTCTAAAAGCTCCTAGCGCCAAATCTAGAGACTTTTTTCTGCTACTGGAGACTTTGGAGACAACATCTAAAAGCAGCGAACTCTGCTCTCCAGAGCAGTAGATTGGTAACCCCGCCTCCTGCTCTCCTCTATCTTGTCTGCTGTCATGATTCATGCAGCTATTATTTCATCCAAATGAAAAATGGAGAACAGATAAGCAGATCATGGCTTGTCTACAGTGAAAAGAAGGACTGGGTTATTTACTTTGGCCTTTTGGAAACACAGGAAGGAGCAATCAGCTAAGTGAGCTTAGTGCTTGGAAAAAATCTTTCATTCCTTTAGAGACAGCATGAAAAGTCAGCTGAGTACAAAACATAGAGAGGAAAACAAGAAGAAAAGGGACAAGAAGAGAGGGACACAACCTAGAACAGATAATGGATGTCTATTCTATTAACATTTCTCTATCTGTAGAATGGGGCTGTTTCATGGGTTGTTTTCTCCATTCAGAGGCCCCCTGCTTGTCTTTGCCTAGGGCCCCAAATTTTCTAAATCCGCCCCTGCTTTTAGAAACTAAGGACTTTAGAGGAGCTGTCAGGTGTCCATGTACTCACAGCGTTCCCTGGGCATTTGGCTGAACAGTTGGTGTTCCTGTACGCAGCTTCAACATCCATGCATTGATTCTGGCTGCAAACCTTCGAACAAACAAATCAAGCCTTCAGAGCTGCTGCGTTCACTGCGTCAATTATCTGAAAACATGAACCCCTGGATGGAGACGAGAAAGTACCTTCCCCTCTCCACAGACGGTGCCTTCCTCCACCTGCCCGTAGTCTTTGGTGTAGTCCTGAAAAAAAGCCGCCTTGCAGCCCCCGATTGTGACCATTTGGCCGTAGATAGGGTTGGGATTGCCGCCGCTGCAGAAAAGCTTCCCGCAGAAAAAATCTCTGCACAACAAAGAAGGATTCATGTCATCCAGATCATCCAGTCAGATTGATTCAAAGTTTTCTATCAAAGGAAAACCAGCTGATTGCATCGACTCATTGACTCTTCAGCAATCCCTCACACTAAGCATGCTTGTAGCGAAAGTGGAGAGGAAAAACTCCCTTTGAACAGGAAGAAACCTCCAGCAGAACCTCCAGATCAGCTCAGACTTTTAATAAAAGCCAAATGGATTGATTTGATTGTATTTCCTGTAAAGACTCGGTGGATGAAGGATTTACGAGACGATCCAGCGTTTAGGTGCATCTCTAGCTTCCTTTTAATGAACTCGATGGAAGTTTCTGCTGCCGATTCGTTTGTTGGCCGAAACATTTTATTTCATTTTTTTTTTACTTTTTAGAAAAGAAAGAAAAAGTGAATTCTTAGGATTTGGCTGCAGATCACCATCAGAACCAGTCAGACGGGATTAAGTAGTGATGGGTTAATGAGGCATCATTGCCAAACGTACTGATCCTTTATTGACATTGAATACTGACACCTGCTGGACATTTAAAGAAACTACAGGCAGCTTGTTTGACACATTAAACTGATTTGATGCCCTAGTACAATGATATGATTTAAATTATTGTAGGTTATATTGTATTATTTCATATATCTATGTTTCAATTGAAAATATCTTTGATATTTTTAGCTGCAGCCAATAAATAATGTAAACATTTATCATAAGGTGAAAATTTAGGGGAAAATGTGAATGAGGATGCTTGTGGAATAGGGTTTTAAATCATATTTTTACAGTAAATAAATAAAGAGTCAATTTGAAATGAACTTTAATTCCTATAAGTTGAGTAATAACTGAGGAAAAGTTTGACACAACCAGAAAATTTTAATAAAAACAGAGCGTCTGAAACTTTCCTATTCCTTTTAGTTTCCAAAATCTTGATCATTTTCATGATAAACAGCAAAAGATGAGACATTTCTTTTAGCAGATGCATCGCGTTGACAGATACGATTCTAAACACAGTTTTGTGAGTCAGTCGGTTAGAAACAACTCCTGGATCGGTCACATGACTTTCTGGAAACAACAGGCGCACCGATCCAGTGTTTTAGGGCTTCATGAATGCAGCGATGCATCAGTGTTGCTGGACCGATCACTAGGATTAAGGGAAATTCTGCAACTCTGTGCTGCTTTTCCTTTAGGAGAAGTTATAGTTTTATATCAAACAGTGCAGCACCAAGCATATTATTTCTACTTTATCTAAAAATAAATAAAACCTGAATAAAAACCAGGTTGTTTTTAACCCTGAACTGATCAGCTAAATCAGATGATCTACCAATGATGGTGTGCCTGGCTGTGCGGTTGAATCAGTCTGACTGGATGATGTGGTGAACTGTGAAGTGCCTTGAGATGACGTGTGCTGTGAATTGGCGCTATAGAAATACATTGAACTGAATTGAATTATTTAGAGGTATTCAGAAAGGAACATTTGCAGGATAATATTTCAATATCTAAAAATCACACATTTGTAAAATAGAATTTAATTCCTGAATCATTCTGGTCTATACTCCATACTAGTGGATGGCGGAAATAATTCAATCTGTTGTTTGTCCACCGCCAAAAACTCTAAAGAAGAAGAAGAGGCAGAGACTCACTGGGGCTGGCAGGGGATGAACTGGGAGTCTGACAGCCGTCTGCAGTAGCCATAGTTGGTTCCTCTGCCATTGTTGTTGTAGCAGGATGGAGACGCCTCGCTGGCAGCTGATCAGAGAACAAAACCAGTTATACAGCTGATCCTTTCCTCACTTCACCATGTCTCCTAGATCCAACCATAGACATCATATACGTAGACGCCTCATTGGACGCTGGCCGGCATGCCTAGAGGGCAGCCATCTTGGATCAGACCACACTTCAGACAGCTGCTGTCAGAACAGGAGGCGCCTTAGATCTCATTTTAGTCACATGAAAGAGATAATATAACAATAATCTCTGACATGTCACCCCTTTAAAGACCAAAACTAATTCCAATAAATATATATATATATATATAGTATATGACACACATTGACTGATTAAAGAACAAATGTTCACATATGCATAAATAATGTTTAAAAAAAACATGGTTTGAAAAAGTTTTGGAAGAAGTTTTGACAAACTTATAAGGACAAAAAGCATTTAGTTAGACACAACTTATATTTACCACTAACTACGATTATACAAAACAGTTTGACAATGATAAAATATTAACATAAAATAATTTTAAAAGACTAGATAACTTTACTCTTTTTGTAAATCACATATCAACAAATGTTCCTCTATAGATCATAACACTCATTATCAAAGACCTTAAAAATACTGAGTCATAAGAATATACTATATATTATGAGATAATAATATGAAACTTTGTGTTTATCATTTTAGTATTTAATTGCAAAATATATAATTTGCATGTATCTCATCCAGTTTGAGTTCAGTTTAAATAGTTTTAATCTGAATAAATATGTTTTATCTATTTTTAAAATTAGCTTTGGTTTTTTAAGGGGCGACATGTCACAGATTATTGTAATATTATCTCTTTCATGTGATTAAAATGAGATCCAAGGCGCCTCCTCCTCATTCTGACAGCAGCTGTCTGAACTGTGGTCTGATCCAAGATGGCCGTCTATATGACGTCTATGGATCCAAGAGGAAGAAAGCCAAAGGCCTACTGTTGCCGTAGAGTTTGAGGCACTGGGTTGACCTCTGTGGACACTGGCCGTTGTAGCAGTAACCCAGACCCTTGTTACACGGCAGGCCGTTGACGGCGAACACATCCTCAGGACAGGTGGCGCTCTTCCCGTCGCAGTACTCTGCCAGGTCACAGTCATCCTGCTTGGGGCGGCACTCCCTGGACCGAGGCTGGATCTGTGAGGAGCAGATGGAATGACATCACCCAGAGGTCAAATCACCCAATCAGGGAGAGCTTCTGTGTTTCACCTCTAGTTTTAATGTGTGAGTCGTTCCTAATCAGTTAAATGTTTTCCTTATCATGTCTTTATAACTTTAAAAGGAGGAATGTTCCTCCTAACATCACTGAGCAAAGGAGGGAAAAACCTGCAGCTAAAATATGATATCTAGAGTAAAAAAAAAACAAAAAAACCTGCTCCATATCTTCATTTCCCACAAAAAGGACAAATTAATTCTCCCTTTACAGAATTTGATGCTCAGAGTGAAACCAGGAGGAGCCCAGTAGGGGGCGGTGGCGCTCCAGGCAGGCCGTGCATTGAGTGAAGATTGGCTCACCTGACAGTCAGCACAGCATTCTCCCTCCGCGCACTGGGAGCCTGCTGACAGCGTGCATGTGGTGGCGTTGCAGCAGGGGTTGGTGCACTCCTGTAAAGACAGCGATGGGGTTAAATTAGCCGCTCATCTCAAACCTCTTCCTTCCTGTCTGCATCCAGAAACAGCAGTGATGCATTTTGCAAAGTTTTCAGCTTTTAAGACAAATGAGTTGGTTTAAGATCCCGGTGAAAAGCGAGCGGCTTGTAGCGACAGTGGAGAGGAAAAACTCCCTTTGAACACCTCCGTTAGAACCAGGCTCAGTGTGAGCGGCCATCTGCTGAGGCCCACTGGGGTTTAAGGAGACAGAAGCAGACATAGAAAAAGAAGCATAGATACAAAAGGCAACTGTCAACCAGCTCCAGGAAACACACAGCCAGGCAGACGAGCTCGAGCCAGCTCCCATGTCAGAGGGATGAAGAGAGCACATCCAGTTAGTCACAGTTAGAGAAACAGGACTACACTACTGAGAAAAAGCAGAGAGAGCAGAACGTTAGAGATTGAACTAACAGATTCTGCAGAGTGGGAGAATAGAGATAGAATGAAGCAGAATGATGAAAAAGGGGTCCCTATGTCCTCCAGCAGTCTAAGCCTATAGCAGCAGAACTATAGAGATAGCTCAGGATAACCTGAGCCACTCTAACTAGAAGCTTTATCAAAAAGGAAAGTTTTAAGCCTAGCCTTAAAAGTAGTATGAAGGGGTTCAGGAATACTTAGATTATTTTGGAAATGAGTAAAATATTGTGTCCTTAAGCTGCACCTAATAATAAAATCAGTTAATCTATCGATTATTTCTTTGATTAATCAGTTAATCTGAAAAGAGAAGAAAGTTGAGGACATTCAGCGCCGTGAAACTCCTTGTATAAACATGATAAATAAAGTAACCCATAGTTCACTAATACTCCAGTCGTTCACAAAGGAGAGCATAAATAATCATCAATACTGTAGAGAAAACAAGTGAAGGATTAATAATCTGTTGCCGCAATGTTCCTGTTTAATTACCGTTGGTCACTTTCGTTTGGTTTTTAATTTTGTATTGTCTTTATGTTTTTTGTTCACATAAAAAAAGAGGACAAATGTGTATTGTTGATGTTTCAATTTTCATGTATGATTCCTCAATAAAAACTGTTTAACAAGAATAATCTGCTGCCGCTGCAGCAGAACCTTCTATACCTGCTGCAGCGACTCCCAGCAGAGCAGCAGACAGGTCCATGCAGGACGCAGAAAGGAATGTCCTACACGTTACAGGAGTTATCAGCTGCTTTAGGACAGTTTGTTCAGACGTCTGCTGCGTAATTCATCTGAAAACATCTGGATGGTTTTAAAACAGGAACATGTAGGAGTTTCTCAGAAAGGTTCCCTCTGATGATCCTTCAGCCTCCAGAGGAGGCGAGTCTCCGTTTCTAACATTTAAAGGAAAACCAGTCTGGGGCGCTGGTGTTCCGTCAGACCAGCATACCCAGTCAGACCAGCATACCCAGGGTCAATACCCAAGACGTCAGATTTTATTCCTTTAGTTTTGTGTGAAAAATAAACTTTAAACTACCTCAACGGGCATATATATCCCTTTAGTCATGTACAAAAAAATATATATTAGTTGAGGGCCCAATATCAATGTCTTTCATGGGGCCCTATATTCCAGGCGGCCCCGCTGCCCTTCAGGATCAAAGATATTTTTGAATGTATTTACTATGAGGCTATCCTGTAGTTAGGGTTAGGGTTCTGACAGGAAATTCTGGAGCTGCCCTGTTGTGAAATCATGGGCAGAAATAAGAAAGTTTCCTCCTGCTGATTGAGGAAACCCAACGGCAGACGAACCATTATTCCTCGTCCAAATTCAAACCACTTGTTTGGAAGATTTTTACTTCAGGAAATAAAATAAAAGTGACAGAATGAGAAAAAAGGTTATTATAAGCAGTTAAACGTATCATTGGATCCCTACAGGAATCTTTCCTTGTGTAAATCACCAATAATGTTCAGCAGAGTGCACTGGAAAAACAATCTAAAAATAAGTAAAAATCTCTTAAATCAAATGTATTTAACCTTAATTTGAGCAGGTAAATGAGACAGTTTGCCAATGGAATGAGTATTTTTACTCTTAAAATAAGATAATTAGATAATATGCACTTGAAATAAGACAATGCAATCGTTTTTCTTATTTTAAGTGGAAATTGTCTTGTTCCACTGGTGAAATGTTTCTTTTACCTCCTCAATCCAAGAACAAATGCACTTTTTTAAGAAAACATGACTTATCTAGATTTTACGGAACAGGATTAGGGCCAAAACAAATTTTTTTTTTTTATTTTATTTCAGTATAGTATGGGAAAAAAGTCAGAATTCTGACTTTTTCTCAATTCTGACTTTAATCTCAGAATTCTGACTTTTTTATTGTCAGAATTCAGTCAGAATTCTGAGATTAAAAGTCAGAATTCTGACTTTTCCCATGTTAAACTGAAATAAAATTAAAAAATCAGTTAACTTTTTTTTTTTCAGTGGCCCTAATCCTCTTCCGTAAGATTTAGATTTTTTCCAGTGTGTATATTAAAATAAACATGCTGTCAGTGAAAGCTCCTTCTGTATCACTGCTGGGATTATAAAATCCAGTGGTTTAGAATTTGAGTATCGCCTCTATATATAAATTTATTAGCATAAACACAATGATGACGAAGGCCTTTTGATAAGCAGGAAATCATTTCCGTAAAGCCGTGTTTGCTTTTCTCTACCTGCACAGTGCCGCAGTCGCACTGCTCGCCTTTTTCCTTGAAGCCGTTCCCACAGACGGCAGGAGCTTGGATCCTCATGTAGTCGGGTTTGTCGAACAGGCAGCTGGGGCTGCGGGTTGTCAGGTATCTTTCATAGTTGCTGCTGCTGCAGCTGCTGAACGACCGCGGGATGTTCCAGCTGCCAAACGACAGATCAGCTGCATTAGTAGAGCATTTACTGCTCACTCTGGCAAATACATTCATCCGTTTGATTTATTTTTGGAATTAGATCAGTCATTAGATCAGTTTAATGAGATAAGTGGACCCAGAGGATCTGGTTCTGAACCCTGAGCACATCCATTGACCCCGACGCACCAACACTGATTGACGATCAGACGAAGTACGCTCGTTAAACATGACGATGGCATCAAACATGCTTTAGATACAAAAACAGGATAGCAACTAACGTGCCTTAAATGGTCTAAATAAAGCCTGGGACATGTAGCCTGAAATATAAGACAACCATATTAGCAGTTTATTAGCAAATAAGGTCAATTTTGGGGTGAGTTGCCCTTTAAAGGTCCCCAGTAAGGCCGAACTGCTTTCTATGACCTTTAGCTCAAAATGCAGGATTATAGGATGGATTAAAGCCTAAACTGGATGATGCTAAAGCTAACGCTGATACTGAAAACATGGTGAGAGATTTCTAAAACCTTCTGTTGGTGAAAAATAAAGAGATGTCGAACCTCCGATATTGATCGAAGCTTTAAATTAAGGGATAAATCTGAATTATTCCAGTAACAGTCTTAGACTGTTGACCTTCAGCTTTTCCACCCGATGATCTTTACTCTCTTTTCAACTAAATATTCTGCAAAATGTTTTATTCAAAACAGACAAACGCCTTCAGGTAATGATCCTTTCCTCTTGTAAAGTGGAAATTACCGGCACATTTCAATCACGTGCTTTTATTGTGGTAGAGAAGAACCACAAGTTGGATCTAAAGATATTCCTGACCTGCTACTTGGACAGTAATAGACTTCCTGGTTCATCTGCTACAGGTTGATGCATTAAATGCATCGACTGTTTGCCAGCAGGCATCTGATAACATCAAACAATAAAGGTAAATAAATAAATAAAGGCAGCATTGGTAAAATGACATCAGTAAATTAAACAGGTAGAGGACTGCAGGTAAACACGGCCATCTTTGACAGAATCTCCATCTGACCTGATTTAACAAACGCCTTTAGACTGAGACGTTCGGGCCCCTCCCTTACCTGAGGGCCGCAGCCATGATGCAGCTGTCCCCAGAACAAATGCAGGCACTGGAGTCGTCATGGCTCATGCCCAGGTTGTGGCCCATCTCGTGGGCTAGAGTAGCTCCCACTGCGATGGCTCGGTCATTGTGATCCTGAAGCAGATGTCAGATTTTCTTTCTGTTTAATCCGTATTTAACACCCAGATTAAACAATCACTCCTGCTGACTGTTAGCGCCGTTAGCTCCAGCTCACCTGTACTACCCCGACTGAGTGGTCGGTGCAGAGGGTCCCAATGAAAGCCAGACCCACAGTGGAACCTTCAAAGTCGATCCCACTGAAAGACAGGAAGAGACATTCCA
>JAGKQL010000042.1:1204257-1228844 GCA_018398635.1 Cyprinodon brontotheroides | reverse complement strand
ATATATGCTCTAGGAATCTTCGTCCAAAACCGTCATGTGACCTTATTATAAGCTTATTGATTGATTTACAACCTTAATCTATCATCTAATACAATATTTTTCTGGTTTGTGATTTTTACAGTTTAGCCTAAAATTATTCGATATTTAAATGTATGTAATATTTAAATTAAATCTTTTAATCAACTGTCTGTAACATGAAGTCTCTAGTTAGCACTTCTAAATTCTGACATAAATCTGTGAATGAAGCCAAAGATTATGGTGATGGCAGGGAGCCCTTCCATTCAAGGATTCTGAGATCAAAATACTGAAACAAGCAAAAACCTGTGATTTGAAAAATACATTTTAAAACTACTGAGAAAGATGTAAACAAACCCTGACATTTAGAAACAAAATGCAAATAAACCAGAATAAAGATACTCCTACTTTCCAAACATCTTTTAAGAATGAGAACAATCTTAAAGGAGCAGAGTGACATTTCCAGAGTTTTTGCAGAAGTTCGCCCCCTCTGGTGACTGGTTGAAATTACACCAGT
Organism: Cyprinodon brontotheroides; assembly: GCA_018398635.1. NCBI lineage: Eukaryota > Metazoa > Chordata > Actinopteri > Cyprinodontiformes > Cyprinodontidae > Cyprinodon > Cyprinodon brontotheroides. The sequence continues at coordinate 1,228,312 of JAGKQL010000042.1, read as the reverse complement.
GCTAGAAGAGACGAGAAAACGCCACAGTCTGCTGCTGTGACTGCACAGGCCTTTCCTCCATTATCTTCTGGAGTAAGAGACTGATAAATATTGAGGTTCTTTGTTAACGTGTTAATGACACCAGAGACTCAACACAGCAGGCAGGTATTTCTGCCCTTTTCAGGTCGATTATCCAGTAGTGCGACAATTTTTCCGTTAGGGGCGAGTTTAAGCCTCATCGCGCATCATGTAGTATGCAGGGAGGTAACAAGGGGTGATCAGCCTCTCACGACCACCTTCTGATCAGAAATCTTAAGGTTGGGAGAAAATCAAACATGTTTGAAATCCAATCGGCCGTCTTAAGGTGGTCGTGCGCAAATCCTGCTGTTGAAGCAGAGCTACGTGCCGATTTACCAGAACCTCCAGCACTAGTGCTTGGAGTTCTTCTGCTTCTTCCAGACTGACGAGTCCGAGTAGCGCCATCTCACTGATGTGTTTTATTTAAAACCCTGTGGCTTCGTTCTACAGTTTGAGCTGTAGCTGCGTGCAACAATTGAAAAGATTACGCAGTGTATGCCCAGTTTAAGGCGGAAGAGCGCATCGCACCCACATCCAGAGAATCCAACCCGAATCCCTGAACTTCCTAAGGCTGGACATACTGTACTATATTTTCTATCGTTGCACTAAGCTACAAATTCAACTGTATGAGGAAACCGCAGGGTTTAAAAGTATAACGCTCACGATGTATGGTCTTATACTATATGGCCTGATGCTCTGTTGCAAACTACCTGCTCACACGTTACATCCAAAAACCAGAAGTCGGACTCAGCGCCGTAAAGAGGGGCGATTAGTATGTTGATCTGCAATGATGATTCAAATACACGAGCACATGAGAACGCACAAGTACACCTATTGAGAAACTGCCGATGACTCACCTCAGTCCGTCACACGTACTGATGCTAGCTGATGACTCACGGTCATTGGCAATCGTTCCTTGGTAGTAGCAGTGATCCTGACCAAGAAAGAATAAGGTTAGCAGCGGTAAACATACGTCGATACCATCAAGTTTATTTCCTTATACAGTGCAAATACCAAATACATCACAGATAATTCATTAACTGGCCTTAAAAAATGTCTCTCTGTGTAAAGAAATACCCAGAAGAGGAAATAAAGCTTCCTGATACTTGGAGTTTTTCATATTTCATTTCCGCTGAGCTGAATGTGGTCTGGCACTCACTACGTCATGTGGTCTTGAGGTGACCCGAGTCCCGTCTTCCTGGTAGGAGGTTTCTGTGTAGTCTCTGCCTAATAACTCCCTGGTGATGAAAAATGATCAGTCAAGTCGCTATTCTGGACAAGGAACTGAAAAAAGATTTCTTTTTTATTTTGGTCTCTAAGAAGATGTGAAATAATGATTTCAGGAGACAAACAAAAAACTAGAAAAATGTTGGACAATTAATTGTTCCAGAACTTTACAACGATTTGCGGTTTAATGATGAAAGATAAATACTTTCAGGATGGTGGAAACATACGTGTTTTTCTCAAGCTGCAGTTGAATGTTTTTTCCTCCGACAGTCATCGCGTACTTAACTGTCTGTGGTCTGAGGTTCTGTAGGAGGAAAACCTTTCAGTTTATTTTCATTCTCAAATCACCTTCAATGATCAGATCTCGTCTGCAGAGGACAGGTGTTTAAAGGATTTACCTCCGTGCTTCTTTTCCTGACTGCGTGAAGTCTGACGGGTCGAACCACCTCATAGTCGTCCCCCACCTCGAAGCCTGGACTGTGGCTTTCTGTCAAACCAGCAGATCAGAGATGTCTGTTACTAATTTCTGTCATTTCGGCAGTAAAGAATCCAGAATATCCTTATTCAATCACTTTGCAACTGTATATTGCAATGCATTATGGGTCAAACATAATTACATTTATTAAGTCTAGGTTCACACTGCAAGCCTTAACTCTGATGCATGAATTATGAAAGCCTTGGTGGCTGTGGTCCTGAATGCGACACGAATTTGATCCTTTCAAATGCAACCTGTGTCTAAATAGCCAGGTCACATTCATCCCACCTGAACGTCATTACTACTCAACAAAGGTCCCAGTTCTACACCTTGCTACGCTGAAGCGGGAAGAAAAACAACAACCATGGCGGACAATAATGCATAGAGCAGCCTTTTTTCATTATGACAGCGGGCTAATATACAGTTAGAGTCTTTAGTAGGCTTCTATATAGGGTTGCCAACTATCCCTTGATAAACGGAATAAGTTCTGTATTTAGAAACAGAAGTACCTGTCCCGTATTCAGTGGGAAAGTAATGCACTTTGGGCCGGATCTATCAAGGTTTTAGCGTGTATAAAAGCGTGAGCTATTTCACTACAGACACGCTAAAAATGTACAAACTGATCTATCAACAGCGTGCTACAAAAGGATTTGGTCTTTAAAAACGTGCTAAATAAGCGCCTCTTATCCATTTAGTACTTTTTCTGCAATGAATACTCAATATGGAAGCGTTTACACATGCAAAGAGATGGTCTTGTGGGAGGAGAACATGTAAAATATATTAATTTGCTTTTCACTAGAAGTGATTTACCAAACCACGAAAGCAATTTTGCTAGCGGTATCTGACTCTATATTTAACACGTTTCAAAAGAAGGTGCAAATGGTCTGTATCTATGCTAATTCTTGCACATGGCAGCGGTTGTGTCATAAGAAGGGGACATGGAAATGAAGCAAGAGAGCGCAGAGAAGCATTTTTTCACTCCGTGTGAATATTTTGGAATGAAGGAGAGAAGCGATCATCAAAACATATGGTTTATCCAGCTTTTCCATTTTGGAGCTGTTGGGGGGAACTCTGAATGGATTTGGAGCCAGCCACAAGGAGGACCCACGCAATACCAGATATCACTAAACTCGTGCTTGCAACATTGCACTTTTTTGCATCTGCGGTCATTCCCAGCGTACGGTTGCAGCGAGAGCTGGGATCTCCCAATATCGTTTTTTCAGAAGTGCTGAAAAACGGCGTTCCTAATGCCATGTCGCCCTGACGCCCTACCGGAGAACCCGACCTCCCCCCTGTAGACTGTGGAGTACCAATGCTTTCGCGGTGATGTCGCAGCCGCCAGTAATCTCATCCACAGTCGCCTGGCAATGAGCCATTTGGTACACATTGTGCATTTTTTACAGGCCAGCTACGAAACACCTGTTTTCTTTTGAGATTGATTTTTTTTTTTTTACTGCAGTTAAGTAGAAATTCAGCCACATACCACCTTAGGGAATAAAGAGGTTGCCAAAGTTTATATATATATATATATATATTTTTTTGGAGGGGGTGGGGGTGTCACTGTAAGATTTAAATTTCTTAATGCACTAGTTTGCACAAACTACAAACTACTTTGCCGCAAACCACAAAACGCGTAAAACCATCATTTAAATAGAGCGTCTCCAACAGTTTTGCACCTGCCACCAGTTACGCAATCACTCTTTGTTAAATCACCACGCAAACCATGGTTCAGCCCCTCGGCGCAAAATTCCAGTTTTGGCGCAAATGATACTACCGCGCAAAATTGGATCTTGATAAATCCGGCCCTCTGTCCCGTTTTACTATGAGGTTAAAAAAATAGTCAGAAAATGGAAACGCTAATGGAAATTGAAGAACAAGGGCACGTTAGATACAAAACTATGGTAAACTTGTTCCGGGGCCCTGACCTGCGTTGTGACCAATGAGCTGAAAGCATATATGTAACGATCCAGAATCCCCTCCTCCCATTGGTCAAGCCAAGTGTTGCTCATGGAGAAAATGGCGGAAGATAACAGAGCCGTTTTTTTTTCATGTAGTTGGCAACCCTACTTCTATAGGAGTCTGAAATGTTCGCAGCTCCAGACAGATCCAGTAGATATATTCCTTTCTGTTGTCTGTAGCACACCTTGTATTGTGTCAAGTACAAAAGTACAAAAGTATAAATACGTTTAAATGGTAAAGTTCAGCATAGCCACCACATACTCCACCACGTGGTGCTAAATAAATGTCTTTCACTTCCAGCAACTTCTGCAAACATGCATGGAAAATGCAATGGAACTGTTGTTTCCCCCAGTTTCAGTCTAACCAGTCTACAGCTTGTTTGTTCTCAGGCTTTGCACTGAGCAACATTTCTCACTGTCTTTGCTCTTTGAAAGTATTATGATGTAAATGTTCCCACAGGCTGTTTCTGAATGAGAGCAAACACTGTCAATGAATGAATAACTTATTTTACACATTTTATCCAATAAAATGACAAATCTAACACATGCAAACACTATGAACGTGTGTGTGTCTGAAAATGGGATAAAGAAGTGAAACTTTTCTTTCCTACAGACGTAAACACCAACAATCTTCCTTATTTCTACTTTACGTATGAATCTGTCCAACTCTAGAGTCCATTAAGTAAGCAAATCAATTCATTTATGTAAATCTTAGTGAACTGATTCACATTATCCATGTTTCACATATTTACGCTATTGTTACACGGAAGCCAATAAAACTACAACGGTTTCAGTGGGAGGCCTGGTCATCCAAACCCGCCTCTGCCTCATATCTTTCCAGGATGAGGAAAGCTGGTCAAACCAGTTGACAGGTCAGTTCCTGCTGAAATAGATGAAGCAGTGGAAGAAACTTCAGCTGTAACCTCTTAGGCGTGGCTCCCTGAAAACTTTCATTCATGAAGAGCTTTAATCTGAGAACCTGGCCTCCTGTAGACGATGAACTGAGCTCCTCCTGCAAGAACCTGCGGGATTTCCGTCTCTCTGTGAAGAAGTAGACGCACATTGTCTGACACTTCTTCTTTTTTACTTCTTGTTTCCTCTTTTTAAAGCACATTTTGCATTTTATATTGATCGGATTACATGGAAGACATGGAGAGAAGATGAGAAAAAAGCTTTAACCGTTCGTCTATAATCCGTCTGTCTATCTCTATAACTCAGATGTATCTCTGCTTTAATCAGTGGCGCCTCCAGAACGCCAGATGGGGCCCCCCTATGATGGCCCCTATATGTTTCAGTGGCCACTCAAACTAAAAGCCATAATTTCAGCGACTGAATCAACTATTGTTGTAAACCTGCCTGTAGAAATGATAAAGACTTCAGTCACACCTCCTCAGATCTTGGTTTATTGTGTGATTTTAATGTTACGTCGCTGCTCGCAGAATGTATTTGTTCGTTTAAACTGATGATACAATCTACACTGGCGAGTGGCCAGCTTTAACGCTCCTGAATGGAATCATTGAGTCGCTCCGGTTCTGGTCCAATAGCAAGCTTGGTTAAAGTACCGTTAACTGTGAGGTATCTATAGGTGAGCCGTGCTGCTGTCTTGCCCTGTGATGATCTGATGAGCTGTCCAGGGTCTACCACCCTGCCCTACGATAACCTCCCCTCTAATAACATCTTCTGCTGCATAGAAACTCCTTCTAATGGATCCAGTTCTCCCATCTCTGATTCTTAAGGGTATTATCATGCTGATGAAGATTCACAGTCATTCTAAAAGGTTAAAAAACAAACCACTGGACTTTGTTTCCAAGTTGAAGACGTTTCGCTTCCCATCCAGGAAGCTTTTTTAATTCAAAATGTCATAGATAGCGTTGAGTTCACACCTAAAGCAGCAGAGGCAGCTAGTTTCCATGCAAAGTCGATGGTTGACGTGCATCTTGGCGCAGCAAAAGGTCACCTGAGCATCTGAGGCGCGTGATGCGCTTCACACACAGCAGCTGCTGGGGATGGAAAAACTGAACTTTTGCTGCTGGCGCCTCATCGTCCAATCAGAGAAGCTGATCTGGGAGCTGGCAGGGAGTCAGACGCAGCACTGCTGAAGCAGAGCGCTATGATCACTCCTCTGAAACAGTTTATTAACGCCTAGCGTTTAACGTTTATTAAAGTAATATGTTTGATTTTATTATTCTGGAGCCTGCAGTTTGGATTACGAACGTGAGAAACGCCTTCTAGGCGTGAACACTAGCGGAAAACTGCAAAGAGGCTACCGGGCCAGAGGCTGGTGTTGAACTGGGCTCCCAGTGACAGAGCTGGTGTACGGGGGTCAGAAACAATATCTGAACGCATGATGGTAATCTGATGAACTGACTGCACAGATGGAGTTTTCAGGTGGACTTTCTCACTTAAAAACAGCATAAATCTACTTTTTACTGACAGATCATAGCAGATGTAGCCGCCATTGCTCCGGGCAAAGAAAGGATAGGGTAGCTCCGCCCAACGCATCATCAGACCAACTTTTCCTGCGCGGAGCTAGAGCAGCAAAGATGCTTCAGCCGACCATCAGAACTAAATTGTACAAGCTTTAAAAATAAAGCATTACGCACGTTTTTGCTGCTCCTGCTTCGTGCGGTCTGAACGTACGTAGCATAATACAGTAGGCCAACAAAGCCTTTAGAAAACATGCAGATTGAATCAGACGAACGGGTCCACCCCTTCGGAATGGGGGTCATTTGGCTTCTTCTGTTAGTCTGCAATGCTACAAACTTGGACTGGTATTATTATGTTTTTATTACCACATTATGATCTATGAAGAGGAAAGGAAACCTCCAGTCAGCAAAGATCTTGTTCTCCTCCTGCTCAGCATGCTACCCTGTGTGAATCTCTCCTGTTCCTGCAGCAGGACCACCAAGCACAGGTAACAACAGCTCTATAGATGACGGCCTGATCTATCACCACTGAGTCTTTCAGAAGGATTTAAAAGGAATTTATGCTCCTACTGTCCTGGTTGATGTTGAACCAAATCTAAGAGCCAGAAACTAACATAAACCTTAAAGTGAAAGTTTATCCGTAAAGTGAAAAAACACTTAACAAGTTAACAGATTGTTGAGACTGAGACTGATGTTGGTTACTACTTCCTGTTTTCACACTGTTAGTGTCAGTTAGAAATAAATCACTTCATTGATAGTTTTTAACCGTTTTATACGCCGATAATTCGGCTGACCTCTATGGCGCGCGTCACATTAAAGCTGAGCTAATCATCGGCTCGTCACTCTCCTCAACGCTGGATTGATTTCCATTTAGAAACTTTGGACGTTCTTCACCGGAAAAAAATCCAAATCTAGATCACTCAATTTTTCTTAAATTAAGTGCATTTATTCTTAAATTAAGGAGGTAAGTGAGACACTTTGCAAATGGAACAAGACAATTTACATTTAATATAAGAAAAAAAAAATTATATAAATATCTTATTTTAAGAGTAAAGATACTCATTCCATTGGCAAAAATCTGATGTACCTGCTCAAACTAAGGGTAAATAAACTTTGTCTAAGACATTTTTTACTTATTTCTAGATTGTTTTTTCAGTGTAGTTATCTTATGGCAAACATGTAAAACAACTGGATCACAGTGAAGTAACGACCTTCAACCATCAGACATGGAGTGAAGAGCTTCTCTGACTGGATCTCTGGCACTAACCCGTCTGTTATTATGGGATCTATGTTGGACATCCAGGGTCATATTAATCTTACTCGTAAAATTTAAGCTAATAAAGCAGTTTTGGTAAATTACCAAAAGGAAGAAGCAATCTCTCATCCTATGCAATCAACAGGGTTTGGGGGCAATTCTAGGCAGTTGCCTAGGGCCCCAAGTTCCTGGGGGGCCCATAAAACTTTGTTATTCCATGTATGGTTAATACAACTATTCCTTATTTGTGCACGTTAATTATGTTTTTGATAGAAATCTTTTGGCTAAAATGCCATCAGAGCAGCTGATAATATTAAGTGTGTCTCAGCCCCCCTTCGGTGTCCACCATATTGGATCAGTCCATTTGCTGCACATGTTCAGAAAGGTCAAACAGACGGCAGCAAACCATTTGAAAACAAACCGTACAAAGAGCAGTGTTGCCAACTTGGCGCTTTTGTCACTGTTGCTGTATTTAGCGACTTTTCTGGCCCCTCTAGCACTTTTATTTCAAAAAAGCGCCAAGTGCCAAATCTAGCAACTTTTTTCTGCTACTGGAGACTTTGGAGACAACATCTAAAAGCAGCGAACTCTGCTCTCCAGAGCGAGTAGATTGGTAACCCGCCCCTCCTGCCCTCTCCCCTCCTATCTTGTCTTGTCTGCAGCCATGATTCATGCAGCTATTATTTCATCCAAATGAAAAATGGAGAACAGAGAAGAAGATCATGGCTTGCCTACAGTGAAACTAACAAACTGACTAAAACTAACGAGGTGATTATAGTTCCAAACTTCGTTCTTAAAGGAAACTAGGATTTTTTTCCATGTGAAGTTTGAATCCTGCAGGGATTTACATGAGGACGTTTAGACACTTTTTAGCCTTAAAATCTGTCCTGAAACCTGGAAAATCTCATGTCCTCATTCTGTGCTTTTCCATCAGTCCAAGCAGATTTACAATTAGTGAGTAACTTCCTCTGAGTCACAGCTACCTGGTAGTACCTGGGTGGGCAGCGGCTATGTTGTGATCCAAAGTTCAGCTCCTGCAGCGCGTCGTCGCTCTATTTACTGGGTTATTAGGTAGTAACATACATGCAACTACCATCTGCTGTGGCAGTTTGGTTAACCTCAGGGCACGGAGCCTCTCTACTTGAGCAATTCTTACCTAATCACATGTCTTAAAACTGTTTTGGCCCTGAGCTGAAAACACCATGGCCAAATGTACAGACAGAATCAGGCAGTAATGATTATCATAGAGTCTCTTCTCCTTAACAGGTTCACAGAACAGCTTTCTCCCCTCAGGATCAGGAAGCTTTGAATAAATGGTCAAGGCTTTAGTTATTAATCAGCCCTCCTGTGCTAAACAGGGGTAACTGTATCCGGTCACTTACCTGAGGGCTTGAATGAGGCGTTTAGGAACAGAAGCCACAGTAGGAGTGTTCTCGTCATTGTCCCGGTCCAAACGGTGGCAGATCACTGCCCTGATGAGGTTTTATGAGTGTTACCTGCTCGCTGCAGTGCTGCCCAGGCAAGGCCACGCCTTCTCCCCTGGGCCCACTTCCTTGTTGACATTACTCCAAGGAGCCGGCCTGAACACGCCCCTGCCTCAGTGAAAGAATTCAGGAAGAACACAGCTTGTGGCCTGACAGATAGATTTTATCATTGTGATGTCACAATCTGCTTCTGACCACAGCTGAAATCATGCTTCCCCTTTCTTCATTTCTACCTTCTATGGGTTTCTGTTAAAGCCATAAATAAGAAGTCTGACTCACCGCCTGCTGTGACTGACTGACTCAAGTACATCATTTACTCAATATGCTAATTTCCACCCATCGCTTTCCTCACTGTCATCAGCACATCCTAAATGGTGTCAGTGTGGGTGCGGCATTCAGCAGACCCCTGCAGGGAGCTCGGTCTGCAGAGGCTGCGTCTGCCCTCACCCACTGAACACATGCCTGGTGTCAGAGCAAAGACAATAAGGCCAATGTCTGTCCTTCCTCTCTGTGTCTCTCTGCTGACCGGCACTTCTCAGGACACAGGGTTCAGTTTATGTGGCACTGTAGCATCTCTGTGGCAGTCTGACGGCTGGTGAAACATGGCGGCGGTTCAAAGAGTCATCTGAGGCAGACTTCCTCCTCCTTCCTGCTCGATGTCCTAAAAAGATGGCTGAAGTATTTGGACAACAAGTTCCTCATCAAAGCACAACAAATAAATAATGATAAAGTTTTTATATGATTGTAAGATTCTGTTATTTCTGGCGACTAACTGGATGTGCTCTCTTCATCCCTCCGACATGGGCGCTGGTTGACAGTTGCCTTTTTGTATCTATGCTTCTTTTCATATATACTTCAATGCTCCTTGAACCCCAGTGGGTCCCAGCAGATGGCGCTCACACTGAACCTGGTTCTGCTGGAGGTTTCTTCCTGTTCAAAGGGGAGTTTTTCCCTCTCCACTGTCGCTACAAGCATGCTTGAGTGTGAGGGATTGCTGAAGAGCCAATGAGTCGATGCAATCAGCTGGTTTTCCTTAGATAGAAAACTTTGGAATCAATCTGACTGGGATGATCGATGAACTGTAAACCTGAGATTACATGATGTGAATTGGAGCTATAAAAAATACACTGAATAGAATTATTTATTTTATGTATTTTATTATTTTATACTTCATATTGTTATTTTTATTATATTTAACATGTTTAGTTTTTTTTTAACAACTTCTGTTTCACCTTGTTGCTGGTAAACACATTTCTGTCTATCGTCCAACTGCAGGACGATAGACATTGTTCTACTCGTCTTCCCTCTTATCTGCCGGCGGGTCGCCTCATGTTCTGGCTCCTCCAGGTAAAAGATGCCAGGAGAACCTTCTGAGGGAGGCATCCAGGATGCATCCTCAGCTGCCTCCTCTTGATGTGGAGAAGAAGCGGCTCTACTCTGAGCCTCTCCCTAATGACCAATCTCCTCACCCTATCTATAAGGAAGAGCCCAGCCACCTTGTCAAAAAGCTAGTTCCAGCCATGTTTATCTGGGATCTTGTTCTCCATTTCTTGACCATTGCTGAGGGTAGAAACATTGATGATAAAACTCTTTACACTGGAAAAACGATCTAGAAATAAGTAAAATTTTCTTAAATTAAGTGTATTTATCCTAAATCTAAATAGGTAAATAAGACGGTTCGCCAGTAGCATGGGTATTCTTACACTTAAAATAAGATAATTAGATAGCAATTGCATTTTCTTATTGTTCTATTGGCAAAATGTCTCTTTTACCTCATCAATCCAAGAACAAATGCACCTATTTTAAGAACAAATAAATTAGATTTCGATTTTTTTCAGTGCACTACAGCAGACCAGAGCAGCCTCCCTATTAGGGCTGCAGCCACGCAAATCAGTCTGTCAATCTCCTGCTTGAGTCAGAGGACACAGCAGAGCAAACGCTGATTGAATGATGCTGTAATAATGGAGAATGCTTGATTAAACCCCTGATTTGCTAAGCGTATTGCATATTGCCACATAAACTCCAGAAGACTGGCCAACTCATGCAGCTTAAAAAGGAACGTCACAAAATCTACAGGAAATGTCACATTCATAGCTGCTGAATAGAAATAAATTGATGTGCAAAAATAGATCTAAAAATGAGTCAAGAATTCTTTAAATACGTGTTACTGTCCTTCATATGAGCAGGTCACTAAAATGATCTGCAAATGGAATAAGCATATTTATCAACTGCACTTATTCCTTAGATCATTTTACTCACCAGGTTTAAAATACTCTTATTTAAAAACAAATAAGCTACAAAGATGAAGTAAGAATTAAAAGCCTTTACTTTTTAAAGGAGCTACACTGTGGTTTAGGGCCGTATATAAACCGTTTCTATGTGGTGCAGATCTGCATGCAGTCGTCAGTTGGAGGCGGGGCTGCTGCAGAGCTCTGTATGCAGGAATCAGGGTGTCCCTTCCCCTTAAACCTTATCTGGTTGAACATTCAGGCCCGTCCACCACGAAGTCAAAGCGAACCACGCAAGCGCTAATATTTTTCCAGAGCGTTTGTCTTAAAGATGGAGGCGTAAAATAAATGTGATCGTCAAGTCCAAGGCAGCGCATGAAAACTAGCTGCAAAATGTATGCCAGGCCTGTAAGTGGCTAGCTGTGGTGCCAAAGCAAAAATAAAGCTGACGAAATGTTGGGCATGCGCACTAATATTTATACATGGTTGCCCTCTTGGTCCATTTTGGTGGTTCAGTCAAATTCAGGTGCTGAACTATGTGGTCGATATTGCTCTGTTCTTCCTGGAGATATTCCAGAAGAAGAAGATTCTGTTGTAAGCCCGACAGCAGGGTGAGTAGCATTAGCAGCAACCATTCAACACAGTGCGGCCATTGTTGTTGTGATACTGTGTTGCGCATGCGTGTTTAGGCGCGGCGCTATGGGCGCGTGTAAAAATATGCAGTTAGAGCTTAAAGATGGAAACGCGAAAACGGCGTTTCAAAATCTTCCCACTCTGAAGGCTTCATAAAAAAAAGATCGTTTACAGACCCCCGAAACGCCGGCTTCGTATGGATGAGGGTTTGACTTCGTGTGGACGAGGCCTTAGCCGCCTGTTTTTTTCAGGCCTATTTTACCCCAATTCTCTCCTCCCTCCACTGGCTTCCAGTTTACTCTATGATAGACAGTTTGCTTTTAAAGTCATAAACCAACTCGCTCCATGTGTCTGAACTTTTAACTGTTCGCCACGACAATCAGCATGTCCCCTGATTTTCCCTCCTGGGTTGGGGAACCAGAGATTCGATGCAATACTGACCAAGGAGTCTAAATTTCAGCTAGAACACATCTACTCACACAGGCCTTTCACTCCTAGCAGTTCACCTTGGTTTGTTTTGTGTGTGTGGTTTTTTTTTTAAAGGCTCTATCTTAGATAAACCCTGCTAGGGACAAGCGTGACGCTAAATCGATGGATGCAAAAGCAAAAAATGGAAATAAAAATGTGTCATTTTTGCTTAAATTAAGCAGGTGAGATACTTTGCCAATGGAACAAGACAATTTACATTTAGAATATGTAATAATAATTGCTTTGTCTTATTTCAAGTGCATTTTATCTGATTATCTTATTTTAATAGTAAAAATACTCTTTCCATTGGCAGATCATCTTATTAGGGTTACATACACTCAATTTAAGATTTTTTAAAACTTATTTCCAGATGGTTTTTGCAGCGTGGTTCAATCTTGCATCTTCAGTTTTAACTTTTATTTCCTATAAATGTTTATGTTTTATATATTTTGTCTCAGGATCTTGTAAAGCACTCTGTGAACCCTGAGGATCCTTGAAAAGTCCTACAGAAATAAACTTTGATTCTGGCATCTTTATGAGGACACGTTTTGGTATAAACTTGTCTGCATTCTTCTGCTCGCAGGATCTTGGCTCAGAGGGAAGATTGTTGCCTAATTCAAATACTTTTGTCTACCACTATGAAATATTTTGTTTCCTTTCAGAATATCTAGCTACATGCCCATGTCTCAACACGACAAGGAGTTTTTGGTCCAGATGAAGTTTTAAAAGTCATAAACAGATTTTAGATTTGATCCAAAGTTCGTAAACATCAACCTTAAAGATGATGCTTACTTAGCAACTTATTATGCATAGTTAACCGGAGTAAACATATGGAAGCCCTGAAAGGCAAGAGAAATGAAAAAAATCAACGGCCATTTTTTTTTTTTTATTGTTCTTGTAATACTTTGTTTTGCCACTAGAGGCGCTGAAGTAATGAGACAGACAGTCGCTGTCGGCTGTATTCTTCAACCAGTCAGAGAGGCCTGATTTCCAAAAATCACTGTCCCAAATGAAAAAATTAGATTTTTGAAAAATAAAATAAGATACAAACAAGGAACAAAAATTGTGCGTTCATTGGCTGTTGGAATGTGCTTATCATATCAACCTTGTATTTTATGAACAATAGAGAATTTTTTGCAGGGATGATCCAGCTACGGAAGCCGGGACTTCTTTTTTTCTTTGCCTTCTCGATATAACGACTTAACTATCCTGTTCTCACAGTTAAACCATTAATTGTTTTCTGGAGATTATGAGATAATTAACCAGCCTCATTCGTTGATGAATGAATGAGTCTGGATTCCCAGTCCATCCATGCCTGCAGGGCCCGTTGTTGTGAAGTCGCAGTATGCTCAAATCATTTTTCAGTTTCCTTTTTCTTTTCACTCATTGTCAGGTCGTGGTGGATGATTGGATTGCATGGAATACAGTAGAAACAAATCTGTTTGTAATGAAAATCTTTAATCTTGACTCATTTTGCGGGCTAAAGGCCTGGTTATCCTCCTGCAGCAGTTTGTCGCAGTGAGTGTGTCGCAGATGTTTTTGATTTATTTCCAATATTGAAGCGCGGTCTGCGCTGTTATTCCACGCCACAACGCCAGAGGGCCAATCAGGAACCAGCTGTGGGTCTAGATTAGAGGCTGACATTTTTGGCGGAATCCCACGGGTCCGGGATTCCCGTGGGATTCCTGTGGGATGGGAGTCAGTATTAGTAATGATCCGCGTGATTGGGACGGTAAAGGATTAAAGGAATAGTACACCCAAAACATGATTAGCCTTCATTTTCTACTCACCTCCATGCTGAACAACACTCTGGAGTACTTTTTGATATCTCAAATGCATTGCTGGAGTCTGGGGAAGCTTCTTGCTGTCTGCTGACATTCAAATAATGGAGGTCTATCCCGAGGCAGAAAGGTCCATAAAAGTCCACAAAAAAGCGTGTCAATATTCCTCCATACTGCCGCGTCAATGTATTCCAAGTGTCCTGAGTGGGTAGCATCCCAGAATTTACTCGAAGCAAAGTCATTTAAAGAATGTTTTTAGAGCACAAAACTGATAGTGTATAGGATTTCCTGGAATCCCTATACACTGCAAATTTCTGATCACTTATCGCTCACGAAAACCGCGAAAGCAGACCAAACCAGATGAAAGTCGCATTCAGCTCGGCAAAGAACTCATGCTCTTCCTCAACACTGAAGTCCTCAGACATTTTTCTTTCGTTGTTTCTTTTCTTTGCACAGGTAAGCGGCACATTTCTTCTTCTTCACGCTTGCATTATCGACAGAGCTTGAGCGCTGAATGCGCATCTTTCATCTGGTTTGGTCTGTCACGGTTTCCGTGGGTACTCAGTGAACAGCGCGCCAGCTTTTAGGAAATCCTATACACTACTGTTTATGCTCTAAAAACATTCTAAATGACTTCGTTTCGAAAGTAAATTCTGACGCTACCCACCTCAGGACACTTGGAATACATTGGACTCCAAATTACAGTATGGAGGAATATTGACACGCTTTTTGTGGACTTTATGGACCTTTCTGCCTCGGGCTATTATATACCTCCATTATTTTGAATGTCATCAGGCAGCAAGAAGCCTCCCAGATCTCCAGATGCATTTGAGATATCAAAAAGTACTCCAGAGTGTTGTTCAGCATGGGGGGTGAGTAGAAAATGAAGGCTAATCATGTTTTGGGTGTACTATTCCTTTAAACATTAACGGGGAGCAGGCGGGGGCGCAAAACCAATAGTTACTAAAAAAAATGCGATGCCAAAAATTAAAATAAAATAGCAAGAAAAAAAATCCATCCAGTACTGGCGCCGCCATTTTGTAGTTTTTTTTTCCTTGAAGCCAACACTATAATGCGAGTCAAAAAAATTACATGACCCAAAACCCAACAGTGCTTCCGCTTCTGAGTTTTCACCCCACGCTCAAAAACAACAAGAATGGGAGAGGTGCAGGAGCAGGAGTCATTCTGAATGGGAGTGGGAGTAATTTCACCAGGAGTGGGACGGGACAGGATTTAGATTTCTACTCTGGCCCGGGATGGGACACCATTTTTTTTTCTGTGGGAGTGGGACGGCGACAGGAGTGAAAATCTCACCCCCGTGTCCAGGCTCTAGCTAGATAATGCAGCAGCCTAGGCGGTGAGGAAGTGGAGGCAAGTTTGGGCGTCAGACAACGGAGGGACATGAGGGCCACAAAAGAGCGGGATCCAGTTGGAAAAAGGATCTACGTTCTCGCTTCTCCTCGCTCACTGGAATAAATCAAAATCTAGATAAGTAAATTTTTAAAATAAGTGCATTTGTTCTGGATTGAGGAAGGACTTAAAGGATACATTTTGCCAATGGAACAAACGACAATTTACACTTAAAATAAGAAAACACAACTTCATTGTGTCTTGTTTCAAGTGCATATCATTAATTATCTTAGTTTAAGAGTAAAAAATCCTGATTCCATTGGCAAACTTTCTCATTTACCTACTCAAATTCAGGGTAAATACACTTCAATTTAGGACATTTTTTATTTTTTTCTAGCGTTTTCGTTCTCCCAGTGCTCCATCTTCAGTCGTTTTCCACAATGGCGATCAGACAAACAAAACAAACCAGTAAGAATCAAACAGGAAATACGCACCATGTAGAGCAGATGTAGATTTGACCAATCAGAGGCCTCCTGTCTGCGGCCCTGTCTGCAGTCACCTACCATTTTGGAGAGGTGCAGGGCGGGGCATATCTACGTTAACTGCGCGACACACACAGAGCCATGACCGCTCTGGGCTTCCGTATCCAGCATCATTACTGCTCTTTCTTCAGATCAAGACTGTATTTCCCAGATAACCTCATACCTGCTGTCAGTCAGTGTTAATCATGATGTGTCACAGTAAATTAGACACGGCTTTAAGAAATAATGTGGCAAGAATGTTGCTTAATTGGTTATATCTATTTATGTTTTAGTTAAAACAGCTAAATGGAAAGTAGTTGGGAAACTTAAAATAGTTTTTAACCACATCAAACAACAGAGTGGGGGAAAACTCTTAGTTTACCTTTGATTTTTTTTTATTTGCCTTCCTGGGCTTAAGAAAAAAAAAATTTGATTTTAACAGAAATGGGTTCTGATTGGCTAAAACTTTTTAACTCTTTGTGTTTAAACCTGACTCTCGGCCAACAAAGATAAGATCAACAAAATAATAACAAATAAACTAAGATATCTCAGCAATATGAAGAGAGTTAAAGCATCTGAACTTAAAACATGAGGCATTGGTTCAAACTTTGTTCGATGATGTAATATTGGAAAAGAAATGGCGTTTGTTCATTTGGGACATCACCTCTGATGTCACTGGAGAACATCTGAGCCTCACTGAATGCAGCAGCAGGTGGATTTTCATCGCGCAGAACCATCAGCGCTTCCAGACTTTCTGTTTTAGTGAAATTGTTTAAGATGCAGAGGTGGGATTGCTGCTCCTGCTCTTATTCACCTTCGTCTCATTTAAAGTTCCAGCTTTTTCCATCCTGCTCTACTCTTTTCTGTCTGTTTTATCACTTTATTTTAATTTTGCTCAGAATTCAGCAGATTTTATTCTGAACTTTGTCCTGTTAATCAAATGTTTTTATCACTCTGCTTTGATAGTTCTCACCAGGACCGGCTGAAACGGAACAACTTGCTTCTGCAGAATCATCAGCAGTAAGCAAAAAGAGAAGCTCCAGCTTTGGTTTGTTTGATAAATATTCAAACAATGGCCTTTATTTTGGTGAAATACTTCCTCCTGCTCTTTATTCTCATTGTTCCTTTTCTAGTAGGTGAAGGTTGAGGTACATCAGCTCATACACATCAAAATCAGCTCTCACTCATTTCCTGGAAAAACCAAGCAGCTGGTTTCTGTTGCTCAATCAGCAGTAAAGATGTTTTTCCCTGCAGCTGATTGAGGCTGAGGTGAAACTCCATTGGGAGAGATGTGCTAATATTAGATTATACACCTTTGGTTAGCCTGAAGGTTTGGCTGCTGCAAATCACTGCTGGGAACAAAACAGTGAATCACTTAGAGCTGTTAAGAAACTGATGGAGCTCTTTAAAAAACAAAAACAAAAAAATTATGGATGAAACCTTGGTTTTTTAAATCTCCACGGAATAAAGAGAATCTAGGAAAAAGGATCACCGTGAATATTCAGGATGAACTCAGAATGCTAGAAATGGAGAACTATAAAAATCCACAAGGTTCCTGCCGTTACCCCATTGGGACTTTAAAGACTTTTTTTTTTGATTGAACAGTAACTTTATTTACAAAACAAAACAGAAATTCCTTATTTTAATTAAAAGTATCATAACCTTTAAAGATATAGTAGTATTTATACATTTTTCATGAGAAAGAACACCTGTCCCTTGGGGACCATGTCATTTCAACCACAAACTGTAACTTTTATTTATTTTTAACCTTTTTCTACTTGCAATCACTTCATTTTTCACATGACAGCAGAGATGGCAGAGTACTCACTTTCCGCACTTGAGGTAAAAGAGTACAGCATACTTGTGTTAAAGCCGCTCTGTGCAAAAGTGGAAGTACTGATTAAACTTTACTCAAAAATAAAAGTAACAAAGCTATGAACAGGCTTATTAATACTTAAAGTATCAAAGTAAAGTAGAAACCACTTTTTCATGCCGTTGCCTACATTTTAAATGGATGTCTAGTTGAATAGGACTAGATCTCCGTTGTGTTCATTTTTCAATCATCCTCAAGATGCGTCCATGCTACTAATGCTTCAACACGCCACCGCCACCAAGCACCACCAGTGATTTGCCGCCAATGAATAATGCCGCCCGGAATCCTGTCGATTCATCTTGTAGGTGGTGCGTCAAAATGCAGACGTAGATTTCATCCATCCAATAGTTTCTATGCACAACTCCACCACTTCCTGAACTTTAGGGAGGCTTTTGTTTCCTGTCTTTCCTGCACTGATTAATCCCAAGTGTGTAAGACCTAAGTAACTGGCCAGACGCACCTGGATTAATCAGTTCGTCCAGTAATGAAAGACAGGAAACAAAGGAGCTACCTTTTACCTTAATTCAGGAAGTAGTAGAGCTTTATGCATAAAGCCCATTAGATTGAATTTGGTATTGATGACGTGAAAAATAATAACGGTAACTCCATTGAAATGATTCAAAACTAAAGTAACGAGACAATTTTTTAAACTGTAAGGAGTAGAAAGGAAATACAGATATTTGTGTAAAATGTGGGAGTAGAAGTAAAAATTAAGTCTCCATAAAAATAAGTAATGTAGTAAAGTAAAGTAAAAAATATCAGAAAAATCTACTTGAGTACAGTAGGCAAGTATTTGTACTTCATTACGCTGCCCCATCTCTGCATGACCAGGAGAGTTTATAATAGCATTTGCTCCATGGAAGGAAGAGGAAAAGGTCAGGATTTCAAAAACCGTTTGATTCAAAAACAAGTATATTTTTGTAATATTTTTATTGGAACCAAGAAAGGAAATAAAACAAAACAAAGATATATATGTACATATATACATACATACATACATACATATCAAAATATATATTCACATATATGTAGATACACAATGTACCACTTGCTATGATGCGCTTTTACAGATCTATACAATCCATAAAATACGTACAAAGCCAACTACTGATTAGATAAAATTCCAAAATTACCAGTCCCGGGACATGGCCCTTTTTTTTAATTTTAAACAAGACAATAAAGAAAAACAGAAAACAGTGACACACACAAAAAAAAAAAAAAAATACAAACAAACACTTTAAAACCCCACCCGGGCCTTCCATTTGTCACGATACACCGATATCTTGTGGATAAAGCTTGCTAACTTGTTATTAACATATAAAATATATAAAAAACATAATGGTAAAAACCATTTTTTTTTTGGCTTTTTACCCAGAAGGCGTCTCTAGGTTTAAAAAGAGACAAGGGTGGCTCAGCCCCTAGAAGATAATGCGCGCGCGTAGCGCAGCGCCGAATTTTTTCAGTGCACCTGCTAAGGCGTTGTCTAAGACAAGGGTGTAACTTTGTGTTGAAAGTTGGTGGGGACGGCTCATAAGGAAAGGGAGCTACCTGCGCGACGCCTTTTTTTTTTGTTGGAAAAGGATAAAGCCAAAAAAATGTGAATAACATTTATCAATTTAATGCTTACAGTTGAAAACATAACTGTTACAATATTCACTTATATATTTTGTGCAAAAAATATCACATAAATCTAAACAGACAGTACAAATCAAAGAAATCAAATAAATATATCAATTTTGTAGAACATTTATTGACACACATGTCAATTTTGGGTCACTTTTTAAAATTAATTTACTTTTAAACCAGGACTCGGACAAGATCTTATGGGACCTTAAGCAGAATATGATTAAGCAACTCCGTCTTTCTGTCAAGAACATCCACCAGCAGGGTATCCAGGGGGATTTACCATTAGAGCAATACTTAGAGCGGTTGCCTAGGGCCCCAAATTCTGGGGGCCCCATAAAGCTCTGTTTCCATGTAGCCATGGCCACAACTGGCTCACCGCCCAGCACGCTGCACATTAGTATGTTTTTGATAAAATCCTTTGGCTAAAACTATTTGTGCACATTAATTATGTTTTTTGATAAAAAATCCTTTGGCTAAAATGCCATCAAAACGCTGATAAATAGAGAGGAAAAAGGGACAAGAAGAGGAGGGACAAAACCTAGAACAAATAATGGATGTCGTATTCTATTAACATTTTCTCTATCTGTAGAATGGGTCTGTTTTATGGGTTTTCTTCTCAGGGGGCCCCCTGCCTGTCTTTGCCTAGGGCCCTAAATTTCCTAATCCGCCCCTGAGGGTATCAATACTGATTTGATAGAATCTGGGAGAGGCGGACTATGTTCAACCATCCATTTTCTTTTTAACCTTATCCCTCAGTGGGATCAGGAGGTGCTGGTTGCATATCTCTAGCCACGTTCTGGGTGAGAGGTTGGGATCACCCTGGACAGGTCACCAGTCTGTCGCAGTATGTTCAACCAGCTTAAAAGTAATCGGTAATCAGATTTATTATTTGCGCTTTTACTAGGTGAACTTTCTAACTCCCTTAAATCTGAAATTCCAATGCCAAAATTGTTTAAAACGCTTTTATCTTTGGACCCCCTGCAGAGTGACATGCGTCACACCTGCAAGATCCTATCCTTACCTTCCTGCTAGATTGCAAAAAGCAGCTTGCTCATGAGTTGTCAACTTAACACGCTAAATCTTAAATAATACGTGTACATATAAAAGAAAAAGGGGCACACTGCTTTGCTACTGAATGGCAACACTATCAAAGTCGGGAAAAAGTTTTAAGTAAAGCCGGGATTAAAACAGTAGCTACAAGAAGCTTCAAATAAAAGGTGTTCTTTATGTTTCAATGCCTAAACACCAACTCCGATAGACCATCAGTAGAGCAGGTGTTTTAGAAATTAATCAATCACTAGCTTCGCGAAAGCTTATAGCAGTGAAAGCTAATACCACAGCCATCGCGCTTAATAAGCGCAGAAATAAACAACCCTCTAAAAACGGAAAACTGTAGTGGACTGAAAGTCCTGTTTTTTATGTGGGAAATTATTTGCGTGTGTTTTAATATAATTCACCGATATATTGGCGCTGTTGTCTGTTTCTATGGCAACGATACTGAATGTAGTGTAGCCCAGAGACCTGCATGGGTCGAGGGTTTTACCAACCCGCACCCGCCCGAACCCGTTAGGATGACTACCGAACCGACCCGTCACCCGCGGATATCTTCAAGTTCAAATGTTATGGGGAGAGGTTGGAGGGGCGGTGATGGGGAGAGCGAGAGGCAACAGATTCTTTTTTCTGAGTTTTTTGTCGGGGTTTGTGGACGGTGAGCAGCGGGGAGAACTTTTTTATTTTCTTTCTGAGGAGCGGCATGAATGGGGTTTTAATCAGATATACACACTTTCACCGAAAGCAAAATACGTGTACAAAACCATTGGTGGGGACATGTCCACACCAGTCCTTAAGGAAGTTACGCCTATGATTGTTCCAGATTAACTTGTCTTCTTTATGGCTTTTATTCGGTCCTTTACTGCATTTGTTTTGGGAGGAATATGTGGAAAAAAATAAATACAGAGAGAAAAGAATATATATTTAAAATATATCGCAAAATAATTATAGGGTGGCTAATGCCAAAGAAAGGGTGGCTGAAGCCACCCTTAAATAGATCCTAACGACGCTTATGCTTTTTACCCGAAGGTTATATATTTACCATTACGGAAATGCCATCAAATATATGAAGACAAATATTAATTCATGGAAAATTTGTTTTTATGTTACTCTAATTTGTCAGAGATTTGATTTAAACCCTGTTTAAAATTTAATTCCCGGCTAAATAACCTCAAACTTTGGAGTTTAGATCCATTTCATGGTTTTTCTCTGAATGTGAAGTTGAACCTTCTGGACCTTTTACCTGAACTGGTTTTCATTTCCATTCGATTCTATCAAATTAGCCACTAAATAACACCAGAACATGTCAGGCTACTTACAGAACATTCTAAGACTATTTCCTTTGTTGCTGTAATCTCTTCTTGTTTTAGGGTGTGTGCAGAGGCGCTGCAAGGAATTTGGGGCTCCATTAAAGACCTTGATATTGCCAAAAAAAATGTATGTAAAGTTTAAAACTACTATAAAAGAAGCACTTTGGAGTATAATTTACATTTTTCAGTGTATTTTTTATTGTAGCATTTCTACAGAAAATGATCAGAATGTGAAAAAGTATACATTAACCTTAAACTTTACTTTTTAAATCCTATCAAAATAATAGCAGCTGAACAAAAAAACAAACAGCTGTATCTACACTCACGGCCACTTTATTAGGTACCCCATGCTAGTAACAACAGTTGGACCCCCTTTGCCTTCAGAACTGCCTCAATTCTTCGTTGCATAGATTCAAGCAAAGGTGCTGGAAGCATTCCTCAGGGAGTTTGGTCCATATTGACATGATGGCATCACACAGTTGCGGCAGATTTGTGCGGCTGCACATCCATGATGCGAATCTCCAGTTCCACCACATCCCAAAGATGCTCTATTGGATTGAGATCTGCCTGGTGACTGTGGAGGCCATTTGAGTACAGTGAACTCATTGTCATGTTCAAGAAACCAGTCTGAGATGATTCCAGCTTTATGACATGGCGCATTATCCTGCTGAAAGTAGCCATCAGAAGTTGAGTACATTGTGGTCATAAAGGGATGGACATAGTCAGCAACAATACTCAGGTAGGCTGTGGCGTTGCAGCGATGCTCAATTGGTACCAAGGGGCCCAAAGAGTGCCAAGAAAATATTTCCCTACACCATGACACCACCACCACCAGCCTGAACCGTTGATGCAAGGCAGGATGGATCCATGCTTGCATGTTGTAGGCACCAAATTCACGGCCCTACCATCCGAATGTAAGCAGCAGAAATCGAGACTCATCCAGACCAGGCAACGTTTTCCCAATCTTCTATTGTCCAATTTCCATGAGCTTGTGCAAATTGTAGCCTCAGTTTCCTGTTCTTAGCTGAAAGAAGTGGCACCCGGTGTGGTCTTCTGCTGCTGTAGCCCATCTGCCTCAAAGTTCCACGTACTGTGCGTTCAGAGATGCTCTTCTGCCCCACCTTTGGATTTGTAACCAGCGGCGTAGGAAGCGGCGAGGACAGGGGGACATGTCCCCCAATATAAAAGCTTTCAGGTGGATATGTCCCCCCCAAAAATTGTACCGCAAAATATTAGATTTTGACAATTTTTTAACTATCGTGCTTTTATTTTGAAGGCGCAGCATAGCGTTACGTCACTGTACTCCCCCTCCCCTCTGTGAACTGTTGAGCGTTTGAGCACTCAGACGGGAGGGAAACAGCGATACAGAAAGTCAGAAACTTGTTAATGAGGTAAAATGGTCTGTCGGGAATGCTGCTATGAATAGTGCTTATTTATAACGTCTTGTTGTCAGTTAACTTTCATATATAGAAACTGAATCTTTTTAGGTTTAGGCATCTTAGACTTGTAGGAAGAGGATTAGGGCCACTGGGAAAAAAAAGTTAACTGATTTTAAATTTTTTTTTTAGTTTAACATGGGGGGAAAAGTCATGAATTCTGACTTTTCTCAGAATTCTGACTTTAATCTCAGAATTCACGACTTTTTTCTTCTGACTTTTCTCCAGATTTCTGACTTTAATCTCCAGAATTCTGACTTTTTTTTTTCCTCAGAAATCATGACAGATCATTAATATTTCTAATGTCAATTTAGAGTTTTTTTTTGGTGGGGGGGGGTACTATACAGATATATAAAAACAAGAAGGTCTAACTAAAAAATAACCAGAATATATGTTTAGAGTAAAGATTGACTACTTGTGTTTTACACAAGCACACAATTTCAAATCTGCTGAGCTTGCTGTGCAAGAAAATGTAAAATATACGTATAAAGAAATATAACAGGAAGTACTGCTAAAACAAGCTAAATGTTGGCAAATGGCAGATATTGGTTTTAAAATTCGCTAAATTTACCGGGGAATTTTGGGAAGGGAATACATAAATTCTCCGAGAGTGAAATCACAAATCTGGTGAACAATAAAAGCCAAGTGCACTTTTTAGCGGGGTGCATTTTGGGAATGACTTCGCCAGTAGATTTAACAGTTGGGTAATGCTACCCTTCTCTGCTTCCTGTCCTTAGCTCAACAAAAGGTGAAGCATTATAAACCTGCATTCATTTTCTACCTTCTATTTGGAAAAACACAAGCACAAAATGTAATATACCAAGTATGTTTTAACAACAAACATGTGGCATCAGGCCATGACATGTCTGTTTTAGAGACTGGCTCTCTTGTTTTAGT
>JAGKQL010000042.1:1175981-1199254 GCA_018398635.1 Cyprinodon brontotheroides | reverse complement strand
TTACTAGCATGGGGTACCTAATAAAGTGGCCGGTGAGTGTATATTAATGCTCTGAACTTCCAGATCAACGCGATTTTTTGCATCGCGTTTTTTCCTCCCACACTGTTAACATTTGATCACTGCTGCACTTTACAGATTGGAAATACCATAAAAATACCATAAAAACTCAATTTCGTTTTATATACACTCTGTTTATACAAAATGACAATAAAAGTTGTCTTAGTCCTTTTACATGTGAATCCCAGATTGTTCATTCTTCTTTGCCTTTTTTTATAAAGTGCTTTAAATCTGTCCTAGCTGTCTTTATCCATGCTGGCTCAGTTCCTGATGTTTGAAAAAGGAGGCAGGGAAAGCAGGATCAAGCCTTAGCCTCGCTGCATGCAGTTAGCCTAGCCTAGGAGCTAAATAATCCTATAAACCTGTCAATCAGCAGCACTTTCTAACAGACTGTGACGTCAGCGCTGTGGAGGGAGGTGGTGAGCAAATAAAACTGCTTTCAGCTCTGGGTGCAGGAGAGCTGCTCCCCAGGATGCTCCTATCTTTAGCGCTGAAGAGGAGCTACTGAGCATGGACAACTTTTAACCATCCTTTAAATCACGCTGCTAGTTAAAATATCTAATTGAAGTTAAGACATAAATCTTGAGCCCTTTAAATTACTGCAAACTACTTTGTAGTTTGCAATTCAGAATGTGAGTAAAAACTGGATCTCAGCTCAGGAAAAAGAGAAAAAAGCCTCCTTAAACCGCATGCTGCGCCGTAGCGGATGCTTTCACCCTAATCCATCATAGCGGCTGCCAGGCCAAGAGCTTTACTCTGCTTCATGTCAGCCCTTGCTTCTGTTGTATCTCTTGTTTTGTAGCTGGAATGACAGAAAATTGCAGCAAAAGTCATATTTTATACGCTGAGACATTTCTCACAGGGGAAGAAAATACAGATATTCCTGGAAAACGCATCAATTCATATAAAGTCATTTAACAAAAATCTGAGACTATTCTGAGTTTAATATTCTGTTTAGTTTCTTTGAAAAATATTTCAAATAATTAAGCTGGGTAGGAATTAGAGTTTAGCATTAAGAGACTACAGGATGCGGTTCGAGTTTTTGTTTTATCGTAGCAGGACCTGATTGTAAAGCTCTGTGTCCTTTTTTAACTGTATATGTAATACAACATGATAAGGAAATGTAAAACATTTGCAAATCTCATTTTATAAGACCCAACCCCAAATATTGCAATGTTATGCAGCAGAAATTATTATAAAATCTGTATTTTTAGCCATTTTTTAAAAAAATGTTTCAGGTCCTCTTCTTCAAAAATGATAATGGAGTAATTCTGTATCAAACTATCAGAACCATTCTGATGTTCACCTCAATAATATATGTGTTAGCACCCTAAACATTTAAATCTCTCTTCAATAAATGCAAATCTTTGGTTATTTAATGGATTTCCAGCTTCTTTCCTGAGGTAGAAACAAGATCTTTTATTGGACTACCAGGATAATCTGTTCTGTACAGAAACAGAATGTTTTTTTTTTTATCAATGAAACATTTTATTGTAAATTTATCAGAGCTAGGTACATTTCCTAAACTTCAATCTTCAAATGCTCTATGCAAATGTTCAAAGTATTAGATTTTAGATTTACTATTTTGCAGAACAGGTGAAACACTTGAGGACAAATGGCCCTAGAGAGGATCTCCATTTCAGCACCATGGAGAGCGCTCTGTTTAAGTCAATGCCAACATGGAAAATAAGTTTAGGACGTTCTGATTCGCCATGTTTTCTGACTGTTTGTTGGTAATTTTGATATGATTGTAACACAGTCATTCAGGAATGTTTTTTGGTAGAAGAAAATTCACCGTGAACTTCCTCAAACCGGCCATGAATGAGTTGTTGAACATTAAATAAATGGATCAGCCAGTTCAATTTCTACCACCGGATCTGAACCGGGCCATTAAAAAAATTAACTTTAAAAGATAAGGACCGGTCTAGCTTGTTCCTGTATGCCACAGTTGACCCTTATTAACGAATCAAATGTTTGCCCTACCTCCTCAGTATGCAGACTCCAGAGTCCTGCTAATGACCTGGATATTTGATTAATGTGTGTTAAAGCAGAGACACAGTTCTGCAACTGAAGACCCCTGCTTTAAATGTTTTATGAACGCGTAAATATATATATATATGAGTCCTGCTTGATGTTTTGTTTTACATTCCTTCAACCCTTATGTACGGTGGCCCTGAAGTGCAAACTGCAACTACAAATCTAAAAGCACAATTGAAGTTGGGTGAGCCCTGACTCTTGTCGGGGAGTACCAGGGAAAAGCATCAATACGAGACATCACTGATTCGGACGACGGGCCAAGTCGAACGTTGAACCGAAGTCATTCTGCCATTGCTGCGAACTTTTGAAAACATGGATACATTGTTTTGCTCTTTAACATAGCTCCTGCCAAAGTATCCAGTGAATATGCATCAAATCAAACTAATGACAGACATGTTACAAGTTAAAAAAAGAAAGGAAATGCCTGCCAAGTCTGGTCACTTCAGTTAGCTTCATGGCGCATTAACACTGAAGACACACACACACACACACACGGGGTGCTAGCTGTGGGACTTCAATGTTCCAGATCTACTCAGTCTCCTGGTCAAACTGTCAGCCGGCCCAATCAAAGCGACATGTCTCATACTTCCTTACCGGAACCCAATAAAATCCAGTAGGTTAATGTAATTGTGTTTTGAACAGGGCCACCGTACTTTTGTGGTGAAATTCTTTTTTTTTCTTATTGTTTTTTAATTTTTAGACAGCTAAACTCACTTTTGTAAGAACTGCACAATGTGGTTGTTAAAAGACAAACCTAAAACAAGTGCAAACTAAAGTCAGCGATAGCGTTCAACTCATGACTGAATGAAAGATAGACGGTAGGTTTTCCACACTGTAAAAAATTGAAATCTCAAGATGTCATTTTTTCTTACAATAAGTGGATTTTTCCTTTAAAAGAGGAGGTTGTTTAGACACGTTGACAATGGAACAAGACAAATTAACTTTTAAAGTAAAAAATTATATCATCTTGTTCAGAGCATGTGAGCAGAGAGGAGCGGAGCAGAAGAAATATGGTGGAGCACAGAGCAGGTTTTCAATTCAAAGGCTGGAGCGAGGATTTGGCTCCGATGCGCTCACAAAGTTAATTAAAAATGTTGGATTATTGAATTAGTAAAATAATGTTTAGTTGATTTAAGTGTGATTTTTCAACAATTAATAATTAAATAGGGAAACATCGGGGCAACACGGGGTTCTCCGGAAAGCGCCTTATATGGGCTGTCAGGTCCCTGTGGCGACCGGAAGTCAGAGTTCTGGTCCGCATTTGCCCGTGGCAGTAAGTCGGGCTCATTTCCCGGTGAGAGTTGGACTCTGCCAGGGCTGCCGTTCTTGTCACTCGATTCTGTTCATTACCTTCATGGACAGCCCCTCAGGCGCAAGCCAAGGTGTTGAGGGGATCCGCTTTGGTGGCCTTTAGGATTGCATGCTTCAGCTTTTTGCAGATGATGTGGTCCTATTGGCTTCATCTGTGTCATGATCTGCAGCTCGCTGGACTCCGCCTTGCAGCTTCTGGTGCGTGAAGCTTATCGGGATCAGTGCCTCCAAATCCGGAGGCCATGGTCTTGAGCCGAAAAGAGGGTAGATTTCTCCGGGTCGAGGGGGTGTCCTGCCCCAAGTGGGAGGAGTTGGGCGATCTTGGGATCTTGTTCTCACGCACAATGAGGAAGAAGGGAGCGGAGATCGACAGGTAAGCGGATTTGGTGCAGCTGCTCTGCCGCGAAGCGGTGGCGCTTCGTACCGGGTCCGTCGCGGGTGAAGAGATATGGTCAAGCCGTGCCGGCTCGGATTTACCGTCGACGGCACGCTCTTGGCCTCATCTATGGTCATGAACTCTGGGTCATGACCAAAAGAACGGTGATCGTATGGATACGCTTATTTTAAATGGGTTTCCTCCTGTAGGGTGGCTGGGCTCTCCAGAGAGAGATAGGGTGAGTGGAGCTTCCCCGTCATCCGAGGACTCGAGTAGAGCCGCCAAGTTCTCTGACGCCGAGAGGAGCCAGTTGAGGTGGCTCGGGCATCTGGTTAGGATGCCCTCCTGGACGCCTCCCTGGTGAGGTGTTCGCACGCCCCACCGGGGGGAGGCCCCGGAAGACCCAGGACACGCTGGATGGACTATGTTTCTCGCTGGCCTGGGAACGCCTTGGGGTTCCTCCCTGAAGAGCTGGAAGAAGTGGCTGGGGAGAGGGAAGCCTGGGCCTCCCCTTCTTAAGCTGCTGCCCCGGACCCACCCCCGCTACGCTGGAGGAAAGATGGATGGATTTGGATGGATGGATGGATGGATGGATGGATGATGGACATGATGGATGGATGATGATGATGGATGGATGGGATGGATGGATGGGGCAACATGAATGGCGCGAGGTGTTAGGTTCACAGCTGGGAAATAATTTAACAGCCAATTAAATAAGACAATCCACACATGTCGATCACATCATTAAATCAAACGCCGTGTGTCCCTGATATCATTACATGTAGGAAAAATGTCAGAAAATACCTTCTCCTGAAAATTTGAGCTCAATCCTGGAGAGCAACTTTGAGGAGCAGCGGAGCAAATGAGGCGAACATCCTCCTGAGGGAGGCGGGGAATTGTGCGGCGCTCCACTCAGTTTGCATGCTCTGGTCTTGTTTCAACTGCATAAAATGTTATTTTAATAGTAAAACATTAATTCCATTGGCAAATCATCTTATTTACCTGCTCAAATTAAGGGTAAATACACTTAATTTAAGACATTTTGAGTTATTTCTAGGTCATTTTTGCAGTGCAGGTGTAGAATTTTGGTCCTTTTTGCAGGAAGGGGCCCAACAGCTACATATAATAAGTGAGAGGTTGGTCAGCAAATTTGGGGGGTTAGGGTTGAAAATGAATTAATTTCCATCTTAGTAACATGAATTTAAAACTGGTTCTTGTTCAAGCCTAATTGAGGACTCTGACTCTGATTTTTGGACCACAGGTTGCCCTGTTTTTTACTGTGATTTAACAGAAAAATGTCCACCTGAGTGCTTCAGCAGAAAAATGGTGGTTTTACAGCTGGAGGGAAGCTCAGCAGATAACATTAAAGAGCAGGGCATTACACGCTCTCTGAACTTTATCAGTTATGGATCAAGCTGCTCCTCTCTAGTGGCCCTCGGTGTTTTTTGCCTCCTTATTTTATCAATGCTCCCTGGAGACAGCGAAGGTTAGACTGCAGACTTGCTTGTTAAACATCCTAACGATATATTGTGTTTTCTCTGAACTCATTACGACTCTTAATTGGAGATGCAGTTCTGGCAGACATGATTTATCACATTGTATCTCCCTTTTTCAGACATGCTCACGGATGCTGTTATCTAGGTGCTCTCGGCAGTACTTTATATTTACCGATGCTGGTAATAATAAAACAGATCTATTACAGCCTTAATGGTGGACTTGGAGGTGTGGAAATTACACCGAGCTGATCAAGATCCTCTTTATAAGGAGACGAAGGACAAGGCATGTTCACTCACTCTCTCAATTGTAAGATATTTCTGGCCAACGCTCAACCTCTTCAACATATTTCATCCCTGCTTTCTGTCCAATTTCTAAAACCAATCTTATCTGGGATTCTCTGAGTGCAGCAGCCATTTTATTTCCTCAAGTGGGGATGAAGATAGAATTGAGTGATGATTTTATTATGGAAGTCCATTTCTTCCTACAGTTTACTCTAAAATATCTCACTCATTTCATTCAGCTATGAATATTTTTTCAATCCTAATTCAGATTTAGCCTGTGCTGTTTCAGTCGGGGTGCCCTGCTGCAGAATGAGCTCATCTTCCAGCCTGGGAATGGGCCAGATGGCTGCTGGTTAATTTAGCATGAACCCTGGTCCAGCAGCACCTTTATAAACACTCTACACGCAGGAGCGCACTGTTGATCAGTCACACTGCCAACATGCTCCCTGAAAGCCGCTAAGTTAAAAGGTCTCAATTAGCTGAGAGGAAACAAGATAGTCCAGCTATTGCAGAACGAGTAAGGAGTCTTAACTGAGTGTCGGTACAGGCGATAACATGAAGCACGGATGTAGAATAAACTCAATAGTTTTAGGTGACCTGTGGGGAGATTAAAAACTCTTTATAACTCAACATATTGTTATGGTTTCCCCTTTTTCTCCCCCTTAGTGCTCAGTTATTCTGTTTTGTTGTTCATTGGTTTATTTTCTATCATATTCAGCAGTCTTTAGTTGCTCTCTTCTGCCCCCTGGTGCTTGTTTCCTTTCCCCTTTCCTTCCTTCTAGTTAGTTCTACTCACACCTGCTCCATATTCAGCTCATTAGTCCATCCTTTGTTCTGTTCCCCTTATACACTCACTGGCCACTTTATTAGGTACCCCATGCTAGTAACGGGTTGGACCCCTTTTGCCTTCAGAACTGCCTCAATTCTTGGTGGCATAGATTCAACAAGGTGCTGGAAGCATTCCTCAGGGAGTTTGGGTCCATATTGACATGATGGCATCACACAGTTGCCGCGAGATTTGTCGGCTGCACATCCATGATGCGAATCTCCCGTTCCACCACATCCCAAAGATGCTCTATTGGATTGAGATCTGGTGACTGTGGAGGCCATTTGAGTACAGTGAACTCATTGTCATGTTCAAGAAACCAGTCTGAGATGATTCCAGCTTTATGACATGGCGCATTATCCTGCTGAAAGTAGCCATCAGAAGTTGGGTACATTGTGGTCATAAAGGGATGGACATGGTCAGCAACAATACTCAGGTAGGCTGTGGCGTTACAATCGATGCTCAATTGGTACCAAGGGGCCCAAAGAGTGCCAAGAAAATATTCCCCACACCATGACACCACCACCACCAGCCTGAACCGTTGATACAAGGCAGGATGGATCCATGCTTTCATGTTGTAGACGCCAAATTCTGACCCTACCATCTGAATGTCGCAGCAGAAATCGAGACTCATCAGACCAGGCAACGTTTTTCCAATCTTCTATTGTCCAATTTCCATGAGCTTGTGCAAATTGTAGCCTCAGTTTCCTGTTCTTAGCTGAAAGGAGTGGCACCCGGTGTGGTCTTCTGCTGCTGTAGCCCATCTGCCTCAAAGTTCCACGTACTGTGCGTTCAGAGATGCTCTTCTGCCCACCTTGGTTGTAACGGGTGGTTATTTGAGTCACTGTTGCCCTTCTATCAGCTCCAACCAGTCTGGCCATTCTCCTCTGACCTCTGGCATCAACAAGGCATTTCCGCCCACAGAACTGCCGCTCACTGGATGTTTTTTCTTTTTCGGACCATTCTCTGTAAACCCTAGAGATGGTTGTGCGTGAAAATCCCAGTAGATCAGCAGTTTCTGAAATACTCAGACCAGCCCTTCTGGCACCAACAATCATGCCACGTTCAAAGTCACTCAAATCACCTTTCTTCCCCATACTGATGCTCGCTTTGAACTGCAGGAGATTGTCTTGACCATGTCTACATGCCTAAATGCACTGAGTTGCCGCCATGTGATTGGCTGCTTAGAAATTAAGTGTTAACGAAGCAGTTGGACAGGTGTACCTAATAAAAGTGGCCGGTGAGTGTATACTCCACCTCTGCAGTCACATAGTGCTGGTTCCTTGTTGTTGTTTGTTGCCTCCTCATGTCTAACCCACCCCCCCACCCCCCCACCCCCGTGAGTTTATCCCTTACATTTGCTGATGTTTGGTTCTAGTACTTTGTATTTACATTTTTGAAATTTTCTTCATTAAACTTACAAGAACTGTATCTCTGCATTTGGGTCCTCAAGTAACCTCATCCCCCTATTGTGAACACATATTAGCTAGATTAATAAGCTCAGTTATAATTTAAGCTTTTGATTACAGGTTTTTCCACCTTATTCCTCGATAATCCAGATGGAATCTGTAGAAACTTCATGTCTACAAACTTGCAGAGCTAATACTAATAAATAGATTAGTATTTATGAGTTACAGTTTGCAAATTAATTTCCATTTCTTCATAAAGATAATATTGTCACAGAAGTCCCTTCATCTGTTAAAAAATGCAAAGAAGATTTTAGAAATAATCTATTATTAAAAATACAGTATTTTTCTATACGCCTGTTCAACTCTGTTCTTAAACACACTTTTATTTGACTTAATCCTCTTACTGTACTTTATACATTCTTATATATAGTTATTTACAATGGTGGAACATGACAAAGAACATTTAATTTTTTTATGCTGGGGAAGATTCTCAGTCATCCAGGTCAAAGTCATTCCAAAAAAAATTTTAAAATCCATCCATTGGACTCTGTTTCCAAGTTTGAAGACGTTTCGCTTCCCATCCAGGAAGCGTTATTTAATTTGACTGGAATCATCCACATGCCTTTAAAATGGGGCTTTAAAATTTCATTTGAAGTTTGAAACATGTTTCAAAATATTTTTAACAAATACTACTTGTTTTATTACTGTTTAAACAAATAAAATGTGTGACACTGTGGGAGTAATGCAACAGCAGGTATTCATTGTTAGCCCCGCCCCTTAATGGCCGCCATCATTGGAAACTAGAGGCTCAGACCTTTCCAAGGAGGGGTCAGAGGTCGTTGTGAGACCATTTCAGGTGATGGAACCGGCATGTGTTACATAAGCTGCTCTGTTTTCCTTATTTTCTATTCAGTTTGGTGAAATTATTGGTAAATTTCAATGAACTAACGACTATATCTTAGGAGCAAAGACTTTGCCTCATGCTGAACGTCTCTAATAATGGAAATCAGCGTATTAGTCTGAGCAGATTCCCTTTTATGGGTGGAAAAATGCATTTTTGTACATTTCCTCACAGCACACTGCCCACTAAAACCTTTGTGGAACAAACATGCTTCAACTTATTCAGTCCTAATTTGCTTGAGTTATAGTCAAGATGTAGATCTATAAAGTCTAAGGTTCACCCACAGTTTAAAATGGGCTTTCATGGTGTTTTTCAGAGTTTATTTTGGAAAGAAAATTGGCTAGGCTAAATATTTTTCATTTTCTTTGTTTAATCACCTATAAATCAGACATGGTGGCATTTAAAATAATGGTTCCACCTTAAAAGATATTCCTCAGTGCCTTTCTTGTCTTTCCAATTTATAGTTTAGGAGCTGAACTTGCTTTAAAGGTATACTATGCAACCGTGATGATTTTTCCAGCGAGGCTTCCCCAGAGGGCTTAAAGTAAAAGTGCACTGTCGTGAAATATGCTCAGCTGTTCTCCTGGTTTCTCCGCTGCCAGCCAGGCGCGTTGTTTTGAGCTTAGCAGACAGGCGAACGCAACGACGACTAATGCTGCGTTCACACCGCACCTGGCGCCGACAGAAGCAGCGAAGCTTACATGCAAAGTCAATGGTTGACGCCGCCCAGGCGCAAGCAAAAGGTCCCGCTGGGCGTGCTTTTGGAGCAGCAGGCGCAGCGCGCTCTGAGCAGCTGAAGCAGTGCGACCGGGTGCGTTTAAGCATCTGACGAGGGAGAGAGACACAGCGCTGATGATCACTCCTCTTAAACAGTTTATTGACGCCTAAATTAACTTAAAATGCAGAAATCTGCTGGCAGAATATGCAGTTTGATTATTTAGATGAAAAACACCTACCAGCCGACGCTGTGAACCGCGAGGAGGCTTACCCGGCCAGAGGCTGCTGATGAAGGGATTCCTTCTGTCGGCGCACCGCTGGTATGTGGGGGTCTGAGCGTCTCCGACAGAAAAAATATTGTAAGGCAGGATAATAATCTGAATGAACTGACTGCACTGATTACGTTTTCAGGTGGATTTTCTCACTTAAAACATATTAAAACTACTTTATTCCAAATGATCACAGCAAATATAGCTGTAAGGCAGAGAAAGGATAGTGAAGCTCCGCCCAACGCAGCGCCAGACACACTTTTGCAATCAGCAGCCAGAGCAGCAAAGCTGCTTCCAGCCGCCACGTCAGAACTAACTGGTACAAGCAGCAAAATGAAGCAGCAGACGCCATTTTGCTGCTTTTGCTGCGGCCCCGTGTGAAAGCAGCACTGCACAAATATCGCCACTGCGCCAGCAACGAGAATGCTTTTAACTCGGGGCGTGTAGCAGTTCTCGCCAGAAAAGCAAGACTGACTCTCGCTAGACTTCTGAGCCTGTGGGCGGTCGGTGTTCCCTGCAATTGCAAGCGCGGTATTTCCCCACAGACCACCAGGGTGCCGGGAATACCTTTGTTCAACCTGAAATTACCTTATTTAATCATCCAAAACGTTATGGAACACATTATTAACTGAAAAATGTTGCATAGTGTGCCTTTAATCCACATATGTAATTTCAGGAATTTGACCCTTGGAGGGTCTTAGGAGGTCTCCAAAGGTCTCCAATCCACAACTCAGTCTTCTACCCAAAGCGCAGGCAATGGTTGCACTATGTCTGACTTGTAATTAGATGACACCGTTTCAACCCCCCTCCAGCCCCTCCTCCACCATCGTAGCTAAAGCTTCATCAGAGCGTCATTCCTCCTGGACTCTTACTGCGTTCCCTATCTCATCTCAGCCGGTCCGGCAGAAGACCGCCATGTTGAGCCTGGTTCTGCCAGAGGTTTCTTCCTAAAGGGGAGTTTTTCCTCTCCACTGTCGCTTCATGCTTGCTCATCATGGACAAGTTATGCAAACCTGTGTTATCCAAAACTATCCAGCTCTCTGAGTGAAGCTCTAGTAGTGGACTGGATCTCCCCATAAAGCTCAGCAGACCGTCTCTCCAACCAGCAGTCTACAGACTGACCAACTCCATCTATCTCCACTCCACCACCAGTTTCAGGCCTGGGGTTATATTCAAGATGATGATGATGGCCATAGGCTTTAACTTCTGCTCTCCAGCTTTGAATTTGAACTTTCTTTGTAGTTTTTCTTTTTATTTTACCGTTGGGTCACTTTGTCCACAAACTTAGCTGGGAATCAGACACAGATGGAAGACATCAGAAGGAATCTGTTTCCACATTCATCAGCTCCACAATCTGTTTTCATATAGAAACATAATTCCAGCCTAATCCATATAAATGACACCACTGAGCACATTTTTCATCCCCTGCATCCTCTCCTGAGGTGCCTCTCCTTTCAAAACTCAACAAACAAGATTCCAGTGACTCATCTGCAACGCTTGGGAGGGTAGAAAGTAAAGGTGATGGAGGGTGGAAACTACCGAGGCCTCAGGGCTGCTGGTGTTTCATTTCTCATGCAGCATAGCATCAAAAGAGAACGACTACAGGTGGAAGCATCGCTGATACCGAAGCCGCTGTATAATATTTCAGCCTTTCAAAAAGAGAAGCAGCCAGAGAGCACGGCCATAATACCTGCTGCAGAACTTTAGTGTCATCGGCTGACGCCGTCCTGGGACAACGGTGCGAAATTGAAATCTCAGGACAGCTGGAAGCCTCACTGACAGAAGGGTTATTGTGCAGCTTATCAGCCGGGGAAGTGAAAGAGAGAGATTTGCTGCTCACTCCAGGGGAAATATTGCCCTCCATCAAAATGTTGGAGGAAAACAGCTGACATCGCCATCTCAGAGGAAAACCGTTACTAAGTGCAGATTTCCAGCTCCTCCTGCCAAAAAGCCAGAGAAAGAAAGAATACGCCTTTCTTCTTAAATTCCAGCTACTCAATCTTCGGAGACACAATTCAGTAAATGTTTTATCACTCAGGGAATCAGTTGCAGGAGGATATGAAGATGTGACTCAGTGAGACGCACTGACATTTATTTTCTCTTGGCCTTTGCTCTGAGGCAGATGGATGAGAAAGCTAACTTAATTTACAGAGCGAGGCAATTAAGAGGGACATTATTCATACCTCAATGAGATTAGTACAACATGATGGCGATTATACAGGATGCTCAGTTTTCAGCGTCTGACTCAGTGCATGTATCAGTCCAGTGAAAAGGCTGCTGTTGTTTGATTAATGAAGGAAATTAGAAATTATCAACATTTATGGGTGTCAAATAATGTTGACGCTCCAGCTCACAGAAATCGTCACAATTAAACTTTCCGTTGCTGTGAAGATGGAGCTCAGTTTCAGATTATGAGCAGCTCTGCTATAAATCAATCGATTACTTTATTGTACGCTACAATTTGCATTGTAATCGAGATTTCAGTTTTAGTACAAACCGTTCATCACATACATGACATACATTGGGCTGACGGGGGGGGCGATTTACTGAGGCCATGCATGTCGCAGAATGCTGCTGTTGGCGAGGTCTTATGGCTGCCAAGGGCATTTCATTCTGAAATTTGAGCATTAATTGTGTGTATGATGAAATTTGTTCAATTTGTCCATGAATGATGTCTACAGGCCATTTCCTGGGGGGGGGTGGGGGGGGGGGGGAGTGTGGGCTCATCCAGGGAGGTTAGATAAGGGAGGCAGAATCCAAAATAACAATTAGGGCTGGATCTATCAAAGGTTTGCGTGTATAAAAACGTGAGCTATTTCACTGCGCACGCTAAAAAATGTACCAACTGATCTATCAACAGCTGCTAAAAGGATTTGGTCTTTAAAACGTGCTAAATAGCGCCTCTTATCCATTTAGTACTTTTTCTGCAATGAATATGCAATATGGGGCCTGGACCAAGTAGGAGCATGTTTCCAGCCGTAAGATCACCTGGACTGATGTATGGAGGGCGGAGCCTCATCATTTCAGGTTCCTCGTCCAAGCGGTGTATGATGTCCTCCCAAGCCCCACTAACCTGTTCACCTGGGGCCTGATAGAATCACCTGCGTGTCAGCTCTGCCAGAGGAAAGGGTCTCTTGAGCACATCCTAAGCTGCTGCCCAAAGGCCCTGGGAGATGGCAGATACCGCTGGCGCCATGACCAGGTCCTGCAGGCAATAGCAGATACCATCTGCACTGGCATAAACACCAGCAAGAGTCGACCTCTAAGCAGGAGCATGATTGCCTTTGTTCGAGCAGGGGAGAAACTGCAACCCTCCAAGAAGACCCAAGGGGGCCTGCTCACGACAGCAAGGGACTGGCAGCTCTTGGTCGATCTGGGGAGGCAGTTGAGATTCCTGGATTACATCGCAGCCACGACACTCCGCCCGGACATGGTGCTGTCATCAACTTCCACCAGGCAGGTTGTGCTGCTTGAACTAACTGTTCCTTGGGAGGACAGAATAGAGGAAGCCCAGGAGAGGAAGAGGGCTAAATACACAGAACTTGTGGCTGAGTGCCGGAGGAATGGCTGGAAGGCCCGCTGTGAGCCTATTGAAGTGGGCTGCAGGGGCTTCGCAGGCAGATCTCTACACCGTGTCCTTGGACTCCTAGGGATTTCCTGTCTGCAGAGACGAAGAGCAACCAAGAACATCTTGGAAGCAGCTGAAAAGGCTTCACGGTGGCTCTGGTTGAGGAGGGGGGAGGCGTGGCGTAGTGCGCTACCTGGACACAAGTCAGGGAACTGATCACCCCCGGCTGGGTCGCCCTAGTGAGGGTGTATGACTAAGACCCGAAACACCCAGTGATCTCGGGAGAGTCAGTGAAGATGTGTCCAGGTTGCACCACTAGGTGTATTACAATCCTGCAAATGAATATGCAATGTGTTGGCTTATGCAAAATGAAGTGCTGCCTTGTGGGAGGAGAACATGTAAATATATTAATTTAGCACTCGCAAAAGTGATTTATTAAACCTGAAAGCAATTTTGCTAACGGTATCTGACTCTATATTTAACACGTTTTCAAAAGAAGGTGCAAATGGTCTGTATGCGTAATTGCGCACACATGGCAGCGGTTATTGTCGCAAGAAGGAGACATGGAAATGAAGCAAGGAGACGCAGAGAACGCATTTTTCACTCCGTGTGAATATTTTTGAATGAACGAGGAAACGATCATCAAAACATATCGCTTATCCAGCATTGCCATTTTGGAGCTGTTGGGGAACTCTGAATGGATTTGAGCCAGCCACAAGGAGGGACCCACGCAATACCAGATATCACTAAACTCCCTTGCAACGCTTGCACTTTTTTGCATCTGGGTCATTCCAGCTGCACGGTTGCAGCGCAGAGCTGGGATCTCCCAATCTCGCTTTTCAGAAGTGCTGTCCGACGCTTTAAATGCCATGTCGCCTGACGCCCTAACGGAGAACCCTCCCTCCCCTCCGCCTGTGTGAGCAACATGCCAATGCTGCGGGGATGCGCGACGCTGCAGTAATCTCATCCACAGTCACTTCTTGTGAGCCATTTGGTATGTGCATTTTTCTACAGGCCAATACAAAACACCTGTTTTTTTGTTTTTTTTTACTGCAGTGAAGTAGAAATTCAGCCACATACCACCTTAGGGAATAAAGGTTGACAAAGTTTATATATATTTATTTTTTTAGGGGGGTGGGGGTGTCACTGTAAGATTTAAATTTCTTAATGCACTAGTTTGTACAAACTACAAAACCACAAAACGCACGCAAAACCATCATTTAAATAGGGCGCTCCAACAGTTTTGCACCTGCCACCAGTTACGAATCGCTCTTTGTTAAATCACCAAGAAACCATGGTTCAGCCCCTCACAAGAAAAATTCACAGTTTGCGAAAGAAATTACTGCACGCGAAAAAATTGGATCTTGATAAATCCGCCCTTATTGTTTTGAGGGCAGGCTGCACAGGAATTTTTCGTCTGCCTTGAGTCTTTTCTTGCTCACTCCACATGTCACATCCAATATTCCAAATTTGTTGGGCTTCTCCGCCTTGGACCGAGCGTGCCAAGATATTGTCCCATCTCACATAAGTTCAACCAGCCTGCGATCAATCACACCCAGCATATGGCTCAGCCGGGGAAGCATTCTGATCAGAGTCCAAATTGCCATCAACATCCTCTGGAATCGTGGTTGGATAAGGTGTCCTCCAAATTCAAACAGGAGAAACAGCCGTCCATGAGTCCATGGCGTATCCCACAAAGTATTTCCCACCAAGACAGGAAGGGCCCCCTTTTCCCTGCCTTCCAGGTGAAAAAATGTGATCACTTGCATTGAGTAACTAGCTGACCAGATCAAATGTTTGAATTCAGGTTAAATGAAGAGAGCTCAGAAAAGACAAGACACAGCAAAGCAGGGAAAGATCAGGGAGGAACAGGAGCAGCATGGAAATGCGACCTCCTCCTGATTTCACCTGATTTTTTCTTTTTCTTATTTGGACACTTGTTATAACTTGATTTTTTACATCCCTTAAAATCCAGAAGCAGCTAATCAACATTTGTTAAGCTGAAATAATACATCAACTACTCCTGCAAGTACCAGCTGAGTTGAAAGTTGAGAAGGTGCTGGAGATGCAGAGGAGAAAGAATTTTTTATTTAACCAGGAAAGAAATCCCTTCGAGATTAAAAGCCTCTTTTTGAAGGGAGTCCTGGCCAAGAGGCTGCAAAGTTACATAAGATACATTAAAATAAATGACAGGTACATAAAAAATATATCAAGTAAAACAATTACAAATCATTGAGACTGCTTCAAATTCCTTCACTTTCAACTTAAAAGCATTTAAAGATGAAAACTCAGTCAACTTCCAGTTTCTTTGTAAAATGTATCACTCAGAAGGAGCTGCGTAGCTAAAGGCTTTCTCCCCCAGTTCTGTTCGGGCAAAAGGAGCAGAGAGCAGCAGCTGATAGTTGGATCTCAGGACAGAAGAAGCCATGCTTTGCTGTGGAAGTAAGGTACAAATGTAAGAGGGCAGTAATCCAAGAAGGGCCTTGGAAATAAACGTGTACTAATGACACTGCCTTCTGGTAGAGAGGGAAGGCCATCCCACCTGAGAGGACAGGTCACAGTGATGTCATGGCTCTACAGTCTGTAAAAAAATGTCTTCCATCAGTCATTATGGGCAATGTTAGATCTTCAGGAAAGAAGAAGAACTCCAAGCCCTACTGTAGCAAGAACCCAGGCAGAATACCGGTAATTCAACATTATGTGTTTTAGTAAAACGCTGTTGCAGGATTATATCTCGGACTCCGGCGTCGCTCTGCCTTAACGGATATTTCGGTTTCAGACATATTATTTGCCTCTAGAGTTTACCAGTGTTCGGTTGGTAACCATTTACATTCCATATTGATGTGCAGTCAGACAGGTGGCTGTCGGTGACATGCCAGAAATGTGGGTCAGGTAAACAACACGACATCGTCATGACAACAAATTGTCACATATATTGTTTTATTGCTAGTGAATGCCAGTAAACGTGTGTTATAAAAAACAATCCTGAGGCATTCCTCCAAGGCTTTAATCACTTCCCACTTCATTCTTAATTCACACCATTAATTCACTTATACTGCTTTCTTTTTGCCCCCAAAGGTTTTACAGTAAAAATAAATGTTCTACGTCAGTTTATAAACTTATTAACAATAGCATATGTTGAATCAAACTACATGCAGACCTAGTGATTATCACAAATTTAAAATAGAACAATAATAACTTACCTCTCAGTCAATTTTGTGGGTGCTACAGTGCAGAAAGTTCTGGACTAGAAGCAGAACCAGGTCCAGTTGTGGGCTACAGTGCACATGTGTTTTAAAATGCAACATTATCAACTAAGTTTATGTAGCATTTGTAGGTATATGTTCATAGAAATTAACATCTAAACTGTATTTTAAACTTACTTTTCCCTTATATTTTGTGTACTAAATAAAGTAAAAATTATTTATGTTATGCTAATATATATTTACGGCACTAAAAAGTCTATTTTTTTAAGTGTACCGCCTCCCACCATGTTGTGTAATGCCCACTGCTAACAACCAGTGCTGCATTAAACAAACTTGTCCAAACAGGAGTCGGCATGGAGCAGGCGTTCAATTGAATTTGTTTTGTTGGTTGAAATACAGCAATAGTTAGTTACTGTATATCTGAGCCCAAAGATATATATAGGAGAGATACAGGAGTAAATACTGAAAAACACTGTTGTCATAGGCACCAGCACAGCTGATATGGAGTCACAGCTAGAAAGAACCAGGACAAATAAAGCTATTATGATGAGAAAACAAGAGGTAACAGATTCTGCAGAGTGGGAAAATAGAGATAGAATGAAGCAGAATGATGAAAAAGGGGTCCCTATGTCCTCCAGCAGTCTAAGCCTATAGCAGCAGAACTATAGAGATAGATCAGGATAACCTGAGCCACTCTAACTAGGAAGCTTTATCAAAAGGAAAGTTTTAAGCCTAGCCTTAAAAGTAGACAGGGTGTCTGCCTCACGGACTAAAAACTGGTGGTAGTTGGTTCCACAGGAGAGGAGCCTGAGAACTAAAAAAGATCTGCCTCCCATTCCACTTTAAGAAATTCTAGGAACCACTAGTAAACCTGCAGATTGAGAGCGAAGTGCTCTGTTAGGAACATAAGGAACAATCAGATCTCTGATATCAGATGGAGCTTGGCCATTTAAGGCTTTATATGTGAGAAGGAGTGATTTTAAATTCTATTCTGAATTTAACAGGAAGCCAATGAAGAGAAGCCAGGATAGGAGAGATATGATCTCTTTTAATCTTCAGCAGAACTTCTGGCTGCAGCATTTTGGATCAGCTGAACTTCCTGATCAGAAATTCACAAAATGCGAAATCTAACTTTTTAGTTATAAATTAATTATTAAATCAGTGCAAATGGATTGTAACCAATAAGGTCAATAGACTAGTTCTCAGAAGATAGATACGACTCATGAAACAGCAGACAGAGACTAGATGTTTGCAGTTGCGTGTGCCTTGTATTTATAGTGAGGAAAATTATATACATATTTTCAACATCAATGAAACATCCAAATGGCCATAAAAAATGCACAAAGAGAAAAAAGGCAATAAAGAGAAAAAAACTAAACAAAATTAATCAATTCCACAATTAATGAAACCACATCCCTTCAGGTTCATTCACCCCAAGCTGGGGTTGATTCAAGGTCCCAAGCAAGTTCCTTTTAAAGTGCTTGGTGCCGTGCAGGTCATGGACTGACAAAAGTCAGAGCAGAGTGGAAACAAATCGTTCCTTGGCTGCAAGGAGCCTCCTACCAGCCTGGCAGGAGATCTAAAGTCTTAATGCACCCAAAGTGCAATCTTTATGGGCTCTAGGCCTGGGAGCTAACCTGACTTCCCCAGATGGATTTGCTCCCGCATATCCATCTGGAAACCTTCCGTAAAAGTAATTTTGGGAAGGGGCAAAATATCTTGGTTAGCTGATTGGCCTATGTTGGTGATAGACGGGCCAAATAAAACCAATCAGATCAACGGGCATTATGACGTACTTAACAGAGCGCATTTTAATGAAGAGGAGCCAATTGATAGATCAAACTCTT
Source organism: Cyprinodon brontotheroides (assembly GCA_018398635.1). Taxonomy (NCBI): domain Eukaryota; kingdom Metazoa; phylum Chordata; class Actinopteri; order Cyprinodontiformes; family Cyprinodontidae; genus Cyprinodon; species Cyprinodon brontotheroides. Next base: position 1,180,952 of record JAGKQL010000042.1, on the reverse strand, counting down.
GCTGAAACCAGTCGGGAGAAGAGCAAAACATCTTTTCCTCTGAGAAAAGCCTCCAGAGCAGTGTTTTTGCTCTTCTTTTCAGTGAAGAAATACTCTGTAATTCCCATAAAACTTGCTCGATAGCCACGCTAACGCTAAGTTTTCATCGGCTGAAGCCGCCATGTTCTTGTAGACTGAACTGTCGCTGCTTCTCGCTAAGCGCCACACCTCAACCCGCCTCAAAGCTAACGCTGATTGGACGCTCGCTTTGGTGAACGGCTCCAAATTTTCTTCAATGGAGAGTCTCCAGACTGATTAGCTCCATCCTGAAATCTTGAAAGCTCGCGAGATCAGGATGGTCTCACACAACACCTGGCCAATTCCGTAGTTTGTTGTCTCACATAAACAGGTTTTTTTCCCATCTCACCTTGGCTAAGTAGTTAGCTCCTGCAGCTTTGCTTCTCTCAGCATGCCTTAATCTTTCATACTTCCCCACCTAGATGATAGGCTGTGGTACATGTGACCCTGATACTCAACAGCAATTGGCTCTGTAGTAATGACGGGATGGAAGTAAAAAAAATACACAGATTTAATCACTGGGATCTTTCTCCATTATAAACATGTAACAGGAAATTAGTTGGATTTACACCCGGGCTACAACAAGTCCTGTTTTGTCTTCAGCTTGTTTTTTTTCAGATATAATTTAATTAATTTTCTTCTGCTGGACTGTGAGTAGTCATACTGACCATTCTTATGACAAGTCTTTTTAAATTAAAACTTAGACTCTTTGTCCTTTCATCCTCTGACTGTTCCGAGTTTCAGACCTGAAATAGGGAAGATGGCTTTTAAATATCCACCATCTCTGCAGTGAAGGAATTCCAGAAAGACTCAATGATGAGAAAACTGATGACTGTTGGTGAATTCAAAGCACTTCTAAAGGAGTGGGAGAGACAGAAATACCTTAATCTCAAAGAGGGTTTACCTGGTTGAAAGAGGGTCACATTTAAAAAGAAAAAAAGCCACTTTTTGGGAGACTTTAATTAACTGTACGTAAAGATCTAATAGATTTTTCCGCTTCATCGCCAGCAGCCTGTGAAAGGGGAAAATTCACCTGCAAAATGAAAAGCTATTTGCATAAATCAATCTTTTCTCTCATATTTTTCCTGAAGAAAAGGTGCCTGGCTCTGATGCATTGATGATATACTGACCGAGTGGAAGAGAGTGGAAGTCAGATTTCCATATCATGATTTAAAACATGTCACCTCGGTATAATGAAGGATGGAAAGCAGCCTGTGTGTGTTTTGTGGATTGATTCATTTCTTGTGTTTGTGTTTGGTTCCAGGCCTGAAGCGAAGCTACACCTGCGAAGTGTGCAGCGTCACACTCAACTCGGTGGCACAGTACCACGCACATCTCCAGGGCTCCAAGCACCAAAACAAGTGAGTGCATCCCTCAGCCGCCGCCGCCGCCGCTCCTTACCGGGAACACATTAGGAAGAGCTAAAGGCTTCAGCACTCAATCAACATCAAAATATGTTGTCTCTGCTTTCATCTGCCTCCCATGCGCTTCAAATGCAGCACATGCATAAATGATGGGAGGATCGTAATGAGCTACCAGGCTCAAACACAGATTTCAGATAGGCTCATTTTGCTCTAATTGACTCTACTTTTCTAGTCATGCTGGATTTAACTGGTGGCTGTGGCATCCACAGGAGACACGTTGAGAGTCAACAAGCTTTTAGATTTCAGTCACAGCAAACAGGCAATGTGTTAGGCCCGGCGTTCTACTCCACTGCTTTCTAGAAATAAGTTAAAAAGAACTTTGCAAAGCCCCGCAAGCCTGCTTCACAATTTTATAGAAAGCAATTAAATGGACTGAAGGAAGCTGCCCTAAAAATCTATAAAAAAGTTTATGCATTCATCAGTTTGGTTGACATTTGTAGTGGAATCCGAAATAAATGTTCCCCCCCGAAACATCAGACGTCATTTAGAAGTTGGTCTTTAGGCTAAATCTAGTCAGTCTGTCATAATCTGTATTTAGTCCAGAAATATTAGTTGAAAATTGGGCTGTGTTTGGTCGGTGTGATTTTGGCTCACTTTAGTCCAAAAACAGATGCTGAAAAGATGTTGCAAAACACAGTTTTTAACGTCTAAAAAATGATGTATTTTCATCTTTCATTTCTCAATCAAAATCAAGTTTGGACGTAAATCATGTCATCTTTTTAATGCCTTTTTAACCATTTTTTGCACAGTGGGATAGGTGTTAAGGAAGACTCTGTTTCCAACTTGAAGCTTTATCTGTCCGGTTCTTTTCCTGAGAAGAGATCACTTGGGACAAACTCTTTAAATAACACTTCATGATGTTTATGTATTGAATAACCAGGAGACATGACAACAGATTCTGATAGAAATTATAATCTTACTCAGATCAGAGAAGTTGCTTAGAGTTACAGAAGGCAGCTGCTTACCAACCGGGCTCAATTCTCCCCAAGTGGCCCCGATTTACAGTTAAAGAACAATTTTATACATCTCCAGTCTGCCACATCGTCACATCATCCCATCATTACATCATCAGGTTATCAGATCATCAAATCATTACATCATCACACCTAGTGTAAATCACATCCATCATGGCGATTCGATTCAGTATTGATTTCCTGACCCAATGGATTTCAATTATTTTTGATACTCAAGAATACACCACGATTCGATTAAATTGGTTCATTTTTATTTATTTATTATTTTTTTTACACCTTACAGGCTAGACAATGTTTCAAATTTGAAATAAATCAATGAAAGCTGTAATATCATTGTGCATGTTTTTTTGAGAAACTACAGAAAATAACAGAAGTAGAAAAGTTGCACTCCACCGATTCCTATTAAAACCTCATTCACTAAAAAAATAATAATATCCCCTGCGTTATAGATTCTGAAAGACTTTGCATCAAAAAATACTCCACTAAATCAGTGCAATCAGTGCAATGTAATACCTCGGCTCCAGACGCCCCCTCCCGCTGAGAGACGCCCGCTGCTCCTCTCCCAGATTGTATCTGACCGCAGACAGCTTGCGCATGACAGGAGGCCGCTTGTTTTGTTTTTTATGACCGAAATTGCGGAAAACAATCCCTCGTGAAGTTTGACCCGCTAGAAGAGCGAGGTGCCCGAGAACGCTGGGACCCCTTTTTCCACCTGGATCTCCGCTTTTTTGGCCCCTCATGTCCCTCCTCCGGCCATCGGATTCAAACTCGCCCCCACTTCCTCGCCACGCCGGCCGTGATCTAGACCCACAGCGCGTAGCACAGACCACGCTTCAATATGGGAGCATAATTTAAAAATGTTCGCATCAAGCTTACTGCAACACACTGCTGTAAGAGTATAACCAGGAAGCGAGTTAGGAGGGCAGAATAGTTTTAGCGCCACCGCAGCACGGAGGAAGAATTACGCCCAGGAGCAAATGGATAAAAATAGACCGGAGGAAAAAAAAAACATGAATCGATTCTCTTGTGGACGTGAATCGATGCATCGGATACAAAACCATTATTATTTACACCCCCTAATCATCAAATCATTACGTCAATGCATCATCACATTATTAAATCTTGACATTATCAAATAATAATATAATTACGTCACCAAATCATTACATCTTTAGATCAACACATTATTACATCATCAAATCATTCCATCATCTTGTCATCAGTTCATTACATCATTACGTCACACACGTTTGCAGATCAGGAGGAATCCATGGCTCCAGCTTTATCAAAATCTTACACTTTGTTCTTAGATCAGAGACACGGATCTAATTCCATTCCCATATATTTACCACATGCATAATGAAGATGATAACTGTATAGTCAGATGGAGGAACTGTCCTAATTAAATAAACTACTTGGGAAAGACTTAGTTCTGACAGGCGGGTATTATTAGGGTTTAACACACTCATACATCATTAATAAGAATAATAATCCAAACACAGGTTAGCTGAACAGATTTATTGCAACCTTTACTTTCTGCAGACAGACTAGATTCTCTGAAAGTTACTTGTTTTACTCAAAGAGGAAAAACTAGAATGTTTTAAATCCTGTAAACTATTTTGCATGGACTAATTTGTCTTGTTGCCAACAACAATCAGCTGCAGCAGCTACTTGACCTCTAGCAGTTTCAGCAGTAGGAGAGGGACTGTGACTTGGGTGGGAGTTTGAGTTGGTCCCTGGGAATCGACTCGGATTACATGTCGCATGTCGCTGAATTAATTGTCTTGGCTGGTCGCTTTCTGGCTGCAACCATCCTAACGAATGCTGGGATCAGGAGAGGTGGCATGTGCTTTAACAGCCCCCCCACTGCCCCCCATTTAGACACGGGTGTCTGTTCCACTTTGTCGGAGCATTTGGATCCATCCAGGGACACAAGTACTAGTGGTGAGAGTCAGAGAGCCGAGGTCTGGCCTCCTTCATGCATCACATTTACTAGGATTTCATTCCCATATTAAACAGTTTAACAGCTCACCTGCTCACGCTGCTTTACTAAATTAGTTTCTTTGATTTTAATTTACAGAATGGTATTTTTTTTTTAAATAAAAGCTAAAAATATGTCCAATTTAAAATAGGCAATTTCCCTTTGTATTAAAAAAATCATCTGTGGAAAAATATTTGTAATGATTTGTGTAAATAATGTCTCACGCTGGCTTTTCTGAAAGAATTAATTTACATTCTGGCGCTTTTTAAAAGCATAATGTGTTATCCTTCTCTAAGATACTCAAAGTACTTTTCCTTAAAGGAAAAGTCAGTTCAGCAGGAATAATCAATGGATCATTATTTATACATAAAACTAATACGTTAAGCCTTGATTTAAGAAATTTAAGCGTTAAACAGTAAAAAATAAAAACAAAAATTTTTTCTTGCGATCACTGCGTCTGGGAGCGGCCATTTTTGCCCAAATATAGTAGCCCCTCCCTCCTGCCATCTTCCAGCAGTGACGTCACGGTGCGGTA
>JAGKQL010000042.1:1158688-1175762 GCA_018398635.1 Cyprinodon brontotheroides | reverse complement strand
ACACCACAGAATGGAGGGAAAGAACTCAGCAACTTAATTAATGTGCAGAAATAAGGAATAGCTGTATTAACCATACACGTAGACAGAGTTTTATGGGGCCCCCAGGAACTTGGGGCCCCAGCCAACTGCCCAGTTTGGCCTAATGTTAAATCTGCCCCTGGAGAAGGCTGCAGGACACTAACTGAAGTCTCCTAAATCCCTGCAGCAGGCTCTCTGAGAGACGATGACGGAAAAGTCAGAAACATACTTGAGCCGTTTACCTTCTGTGGCAACCGGAAGAAAAATTTGCTCTGGAAGAAAAACAAGAAAGTTAAATTAAAGATTGTCTGAGAGAACGTAAACAAAAACACATTGATTATATCAAGTGATAATTCACAGGATATTGAAAATATGGGATGTTTAGTTCCGATGTGAAAGGAATCATGGAGCACGACTTAAACTTGTTGGTTTTCTTAAACTTACAAAACTTCATCCATTCTGTAACCTGCAGCTTAAAGGAGGAACATTTTGCATTCAGTGTTTAATGCATCCTTAAATCAAATAAAATAATTTCCTAATTTAATCATAGCTGATTTCAAATGTAAACATGTCGGAGTACCGCAGAGTAACTGTAGCGTATGTGGAACCTACAGTTTCAGGCATATTTATGGCAAACATGCTAAGGATGTCTGACGAGGCTTTAAAACAAATTAATCTTTTACTCCAGTAGCATAATATCAATCTAGAGGTTTTTGAAAATTCAGAGATTTATTCAGTGGAGAAAAAGAAGAAATAAATATTTGCATAAAAACTTTTGGTTCTTTTTTCTATCTCAGCTTCTTTTCTTCAACAGATTATTGCTAAAGCAATAAAAGTTTTATTTTGCTCATGCAATCCTGAGCTCGATGTATTATCATGATATTATCTGAAATGATTTAGACTCATCACCTAAGGTGGAGTCCTTGGAGTTTACTGTCATGTACGATCAGTCTAGTCATCAGACCATCACCTCCATCCATCCGTTTTCTCTGCGTGTAAAAATGAACGCCCAGCCACATATATCTGCATACAGCTGAGGTGAAGCAGCAGAGACTCATAAACCACTGAGGACCCACTGGTGACACTTTTCCACACCTCCTGACAGAATGACAAAGAACCGGTATTTCTAAGTAAGGCAGGATGTAAACCTTTCTCATTTCTACATGTTCGGTCATAAGGAATGATCCAGAAACCTTTGGAAGGGCATCCAGAAAAAGAAAAAAAAAGAAAAAGGCACAAAAGTTTGTCTTTTACACTACAAAAAACATCTAGAAATAAGTCAATTAAGTCTTTCTTAAAGGAATAGTACACCCAAAACATGATTAGCCTTCATTTTCTACTCACCCCATGCTGAACAACACTTTCTGGAGTACTTTTTGATATCTCAGTCGCATCTGGAGATCTGGGAGGCTTCTTGCTTGTCTGCTGACATTCAAATAATGGAGGTCTATGGCCGAGACAGAAAGGTCCATAAAAGTCCACAAAAAAGCGTGTCCAATATTCACTCCATACTGCTCGTCCAATGTGTATTCCAAGTGTCCTGAGTGGGTAGCATCCAGAATTTACTCGAAAACGAAGTCATTTTAGAATGTTTTTAGAGCATAAACAGTAGTGTATGGGATTTCCTGAAAGCGGCCTACGCGACGTTCATGACGCCACGGAAGCCGCAGACCAAACCAGATGAAAGTGCGCATTCAGCGCCTGCTCTGCCAATAATGCAAGCGTAGAAGAAGAAATGTGCTGTTTACCTGTGCAAAGAAAAGAAACAACGAAAAGAAAATGTCTGAGGACTTCCCAGTGTTGAGGAAGAGCATGGGGTTCTTGTCCGAGCTGACTGGATGCCGCTGGTTTGGTCTCCGCCGCTTCCTGTAGCGGCCGCGTATCGCGCCAGAGTGGCGCTTTCAGGAAATCCTATACACTACTGTTTATGCTCTAAAAACATTCTAAATGACTTCGTTTCGAGCAAATTCTGGATGCTACCCACTCAGGAAACTTGGGAATACATTGGGATCAAGCAGTATGAGGAATGACTTGCACGCTTTTTGTGAACTTTGATGGACCTTTCTGCCTCACCTCCATAGACCTCCATTACTTGAATGTCAACAACCTATCAGCAAGAAGCCTCCCAGATTCCGAAGATGTATTTGAGATATCAAAAAGTACTCCAGAGTGTTGTTCAGCATGGGGTGAGTTGGAAAATGAAGGCTAATCATGTGTATTCACCCTTAATTTTGATAAGATAAAAATAGAGGATCTATGATCAGTATTTTTACTCTTAAAATAAGACGATTAGATAATATGCACTTGAAGTATCCATCCATTTTCTTCCTCTTTATTGGGGGCGTGTCCTGGGCCTTCCACCAGGCCTTCTTCCATTGGGACATGCCTGGAACACCTCCTGAGGGAGGCGACCAGGAGGCATCCTGAACAGATGCTTGTTCCTCCTCAGCTGGCTCCTTTCCACGTGTAGGAGCAACGATTCTTCTCTGAGCTCCTCCAGGGTAACTGAGCTCCTCACCTGATCTGGAAGGATGCGCCCAGCCACCCTGCGAAGGAAACTCATTTCAGTCGCTTGTAATCGGGATCTTGTCCTTTCAGTCATTACCCAGATCTCATGACCATAGGTGAGGGTGGGAAGGTAGATCCATCGGTTAATGGAGAGCTTCCCCCCCGACTCACCACGACCAGGGGAGGATCTAGGATTCTAGGAGATCAGGGGCCCTAAGGGTGAACATGAGAGGGAAGACTTTCTGCTAAATCCTGTTCTAATGTAAAATATGACAGATTACTGGATTAAAGACATTTCTAGGATACTACATGCAATCACACATAAGAATTCCTACGGAAGAGGATTAGGGCCACTGAAAAAAAAAAAAGTTTACTGATTTAAACATTTTATTTCAATTTAGTATTGGAAAAAAGTCAGAATTCACGTAAAACGTTGCTTAATTCCGTCATTTTCCTACAATGTGTCACTGGCTCTCTCAAACAACTCACATCTATGTCAGTGAAGCTAAGTGCTCCATATCTCTTCCTTCACGGTGCCCATCTACATTAAAATCAGTTAAATTAAAAACAATTTAAGTCAGAATTCTGAGATTAAAGTCAGAATTCAGACTTTTTTCCAATACTAAATTGAAATAAAACTTTTAAATCAGTAAACTTTTTTTTTTCAGTGGCCCTAATCCTCTTCCGTAAATTCCCCCTCCATAACATGGGAATAAATTAATTTACCTGCAAGTCTTTAACTGTGTTTATTCTTCTCTTCATCAACAACATACTCTGTGGATTTGGTGACATTTGATCATTATTTTCCAGAGTTAAGGGAAATGAAATATTTTAGCCACCTGATATAATCTGTTTCCCCATAACAGGAAAAAATTAACAAATCCTGTGAATTTTGAACTTGTCATAATTTTTCTATATTATGTTTGAACATTTATTATTTTATATCTTGGAATCCAAGTAGTTCAGATAAATATGACCGTTGGTTTGATGATCTTTATGAAATGTTCTTTAAATTCTCAATTAAAATATCTGGAGTAGCATTTCTGGATGGAAAGAAAAACATCTTTAAACTTGGAAAACAAAGTTCAGAGGTTTCGGTTTGAACTTTTCTGGGAATAGTTGTAAATTATTAGATAAACATTTAAGCAGAATGTAGGAGCTATTTCTCCATTTTTAGTTAAATCTTAGAATTTGGATTATTTGGTTTGATTTTGTTATTTAGAAAAAGATTTGCTTAGTGATTCAGTTAATTAGTTAATTAGTTTTAGCTTGCAATGTGGGTGTTTCACAGTATTAATAAGAATGTCTTAGGTAGCTCATTTTGTTCATTGGTGGTCATATGGTGTTTCTTTTACCAGTTCTCAGTTTTCAGCCAGTCAATCAATCAGTCAGTCAATTTAAGAACAGGTGCAGGAATCAGAGTGAGAGCAATAGCATAATCCTGTGAAGCCTGTAACCTGTTTTGTCTGAACGGAGAATAAAGCGAGCGAAGAACTAGATTTCTAACCCTTTTTGATGTTTTTGGACGGCGTAAGCCAGAATCCACGGTTCATCAGGTGGCTGTTCTAGTTAAATTCAACTTTTGCTTTGATCACCTTTAAGTCTTAAGTTTTTTAATTTTTTAATTTTAGTTTTATACAAATAGTCACTTCACAGAAAATACATTTCATAAAGATCATCAAAAGGGGAACGGATTATATCAGGCAGCTAAAATATCCATTTGTTCCTCCTCCCATATCTTTGGGAAATAAAGAGCAACTGTTTCCAAATTGTCTAAAATAGTTATATCTGATAGCCTGTCTTATACTAGAAATGTCCTTAAAACAGTAATATGTCATATTTTACATTAAAAAAGGATTTACCATAATGTCTTCACTCTCATCTTTTCAGGAAGCCAGTTTCCATCCTCCTGTATCACAAATGAAACATTATACACTACCGTTCAAAAGTTTGGGGTCACATTGAAATGTCCTTATTTTTAAAGGAAAAGCTCTGTACTTTTCAATGAAGATAACTTTAAACTAATCTTAACTTTAAAGAAATACACTCTATACATTGCTAATGTGGTAAATGACTACATTAGCAATGGAGGACAGCACAAACAGGCAACTGCGGGTACTATTTAAAAAAGATGCCTGTGAGGAGGCGTCTGTTTCTCAAACTAGAGACTCTAATGTACTTATCTTCTTGCTCAGTTGTGCAACGCGTGACCTCCCCACTTCTTTTCTACTCTGGTTAGAGCCTGTTTGTGCTGTCCTCTAAAGGGAGTAGTACACGCCGTAGTTGGAAATCTTTAATTTCTTAGCAATTTCTAAGCATGGAATAGCCTTCATTTCTAAGAACAACAATAGACTATGTCGAGTTTCAGATGAAAGTTCTCTTTTCTGGCCATTTTGAGCGTTTAATTGACCCCAAAAATGTGATGCTCCAGAAACTTGATCTGCTCAAAGAAGGCCGCCTTTGCAGCGCTTCTGTAACCGTTTTCAGATGTCTGAACATGATTGCACAAGGGTTTTCTAATCATCAATTAGCCTTCTGAGGCCAATGAGCAAACACATTTGTACCATTAGAACTGTCATAAAGGAAAAGGACACTAGCCCATATGCAGAACCACTCGGAGACAGGGTAAAGTTTAAAGGTTTATTTAAAGGAACGTTAACTAATAAAGCAAGTCCTGGGTTTGGGAAACTGATCAGGATTTGGTTCCCCGCTGGTCTGGGGATGAGCAGAGCTGCAGAGAGGGGGGGAACCTTGTGGATCAGAGGCTGTTGGCAGGCCGAGGGCTAGCAGAGCTGAGTGCTGACAGGAGGTGAACTAAGAGCTAGGCTGAGACAGTCTGAGTGCTGGCGGGCAGGTTTCTGGTTGGGAACCCTGTGCTGGCAGGAGGAGAGCTGAGAGCTGGGCAGAGGCTGTCAGGAATGCTGGCGGGCAGATTCCAGGCTTGGCTCTCTCCCTCTTCCCTCCCTCTCTCTTGAGGACCAGGCTGAGGTGGGTGACCTTGAGGGGTCCAGAGGCTGTCCCGGCAGGCTGAGGGCTTGGTAGGAGGCAGAGCTTGGTTGAGTGTTTGCTGATAACTGGTTTGGGTTTCCCTTCTAGGTTCTTCAGAGAGCGGGCAGGCAGGTCCTTGGCAGGAAAGATTCTCCAGGGTTCTTCAGAGATCAGGCGGGCAGATTTCCAACAGAGAAACTCTTCAGAGTTTTCAAGTTTTCAGGCAGGTTCAACCATAACTGGCAAACACTCTGGCGCTGGAGTGTAGCTCTCCGCCTCCTTAAGTAGGAACCTCTTGATGAGCAGATGGAAAACAGGTGTTGCAGGTGAGCACCAGCCCTCAGGAAGGGATCCTTGGCGCCCTCTGGTGGGCAAGCCTCCGGATCCCAACAAGAACACTGGAGTGACAGTTGCTGGAAATGGGCCTCTATACATCTATGTAGATATTGCACCAAAAACCAGACATTTGCAGCTAGAATAGTCATTTACCACATTAGCAATGTATAGAGTGCATTTCTTTAAAGTTAAGACTAGTTTAAAGTTATCTTCATTGAAAAGTACAGTGCTTTTCCTTCAGAAATAAGGACATTTCAATATGACTCCAAACTTTTGAAAGGTAGTGTAAATATTCACTGTGTTGGAAAAATGTGACTTTTATTTTTCCAAGCTGAAGTGACAGAAGTTGGAAAAAGGCAGATGCTCTTGCCGTTTAAAATAACGCAATATAGGTTTAAAAAGGACCTCGTCTATTTATTTATTTTAAAATTTTATGAAAAACAGCTGCTGATTAAACTGGATGTTACAACCTCATGATAATATGAGTTGTTTTTCTACCGGGACAAAGAACGTCTGGAAGTCAGTCAGAGCTTCACATCCCTGGAACATCAGTCTGCAACAGCTAGTGGTGATGACTTGTTCTTCTGCAGGGGAATGCTACAGGCTGCTTTACTGCGCATGCTGCCACCATCTGGTGAATTCCAGTATTGCACATTTTACTCAGATCAGCTCAGAAGCGGGATCCGTTGCTCTTTGGGAAACATCCGGGGCTGTAGCCCAAGTAGCCGCCCCCTAGATCCGCCCCCTAGATCCGCCCCCTAGATCCGCCACTGACCACGTCAACCCGTTACACCGATCCGTCTATCGATCTCACGCTCCATCCGTCCCTCACTCATGAACAAGACCCAGAGATACTTGAACTCTTCCACTTGAGACAAGGACTCTCTACCGACCTGAAGAGGAGAGTCCACCTTTCTCCAGTGGAGAACCACGGCCACGGATTTGGGGGTGCTGATCCTCATCCCCGCCGCTTCACACTCTGCTGCAAACCGCCCCACTGCACGCCGAAAGTCCTGGTTTGATGGGGCCAACAGGACAACATGATCTGCAAACAGCAGAGATGATATCCTGAGGTCCCCAAACCGCACACTTGGTCCCTACTTGCACCTGGAAATTCTGTCCATAAATATAATGAACAGAACCGATGACAAAGGGCAGCCCTGGCGGAGACCAACATGCACTTGAAATAAGACAATGGAATTTTTTTGTTCTTATTTTAGATGTAAATTGTCTTGTTCTCATTTACCTACTCAATTCTAGAATGCACTTATTTTAAAAAGAATTATTTAGATTTAAAACTTTTGTAGTGTAGAAAGTGTACGTAAATATGTGTTATTTAGAAGTTAGGTCAAAGCTGAGATTTCAGCGTCACATGGATCCATCCTCTGGTAATCAGAATACCTTCAGAGGATTCTCTTCTAGGAACCCAGTGAAAAATAGATTTTTCATTTTGAGCTGTCTAAACAATGCTGCCTTCTGTTTCACCGCAGCTTGACTAAAAATACCCCATAAGACAGCGTGTCTGAGTTGCACTGGCTTTTTTAATTCACTACGATGGCATGACTCAGTAGATGTCATGCTTCATGCAGGTTGCTGCGCTCTGACTCATGCTGTATTTCTGCTCCTGAAAGGAAAACCGGGTATCAATGTTAAACACATCCAGGCAGGTCAAATCTGCCCCGCTACGCGCTCCGACAGCTGCAGCAGCATCCCCCATTGTTCATCCATGTCTTCTAATGTCATTCTCAAAGCAACCGTATGAAGCTCCATGTTTTCCTCCTTCTGTTTGCTGTCGGGCAGATCAGAGGAATCAACACATTAAATCAGGCCTCGACTATGAAAATTAGCTTTTATCAAACTGATTTTATTCAACTACATTGTTAGAATTGCACTGTTTTGGAATTTCCTTTTAGTTTATTTTAGACCAAGTTTAAAGTTTTTGACAAAGTCAAAGAAATAAGTGCAAAGCCTTAAATTTTGCTGGATGATTCTCCTTTTTCACACAAGGTGAAAACTCTGTTATCCTCACTGCGAACATCACGACTCTGTGCTGGAATCAGCAGCACCAGAAAGGCCAACATTAAGGAGGGCCAAGGCTTCCATCGCCCTGTTCATTCATTCCTAACGATTCCAGTCCCACTCATGTCCTCATAAAGTCAGACTCCAAAAAACAACGGAGGCTAAGGCATCTTGAATGGTTTTACTCTTAATACAATCAGCCTGAAGGTTTTGGCTGGAACCGTGTGGCCGAACCTTGATATCTCTCTGATTTTAGTCATTAATATATCATTTTAACCCCTTAACCCCGGCGGGCCCAGCTCACACCAGCTGCTGTTTATGGGGCTTTAAAATTTCTAAAACATGTTTCAAAATTATTTTTTCATAAATACTTTTTGTTATAAAGCTGTGTAGACAAATAAAATGAGATTTAAAATTCCATGGATGGATGGCATCGTTGGAAACTAGAGGATTTCCTACGAGGGTCAGAGGTCATTGTTGTGCAACCAGTTTGGTTGTGGCTGGTTTGCAACCAGTTAGCAACTTAGTGCTAGCCAGAGATGGCAAAAGTACTCACCTTTCCATACTTGGGTAAAAAGTACAGATACTTGTGTTTAAAAATACTCTGGTAAAAGTGGAAGTACTGATTAAACTTCTTTACTCAAGTAAAAGTAACAAAGTACAGGCTTGTAAATTTACTTAAAGTATAAAAAGTAAAAGTAGAAACCACTTTTTTCATGCCGTTGCCTTTACATTTTAAATGGATGTCTGCCAATAGGACTAGATCTCCGTTGTGTTCATTTTCAATCATCTCGCCGTCCATGCTACTATGCTAACGCCACCAAGCTGCAAATGATTTGCCGCCAATGAATACCGCAGAATCTGTCGATTCATCTTGTAGTGGTAAAGGCCAAATGCAACGTTAGATTCCCATCCAATTAGATTGAATTTGGTATTGATGAGTGAGAAAAATAATAACGGTAACTCCATTGAAATCATTCAAAACTAAAGTAACGAGAGTAGAAAGTACAGATATTTGTGTAAAAACGTAAGGAGTAGAAGTAAAAGTCGCCATAAAAATAAGTAGTAAAAAGTAAAGTAAAAATATCAGAAAAATCTACTTGAGTACAGTAACAAAGTATTTGTACTTCCTTACTTCCTATCTCTGGTGCTAGCAGGTTCCCAATGGGAAATTCCATTGGGACCATGTAGCACTAAATTGGTGACTTAGAAACGACGCTGTCAAGGAACGCTTATGGACAGCGGAAACATGCAAGAGGAGCAGAGTTTAGTGTCGGAGGTCGTGGATGAGTCTCCTCCGCCATCCATTTTTATTTAGAGGAGGAAAGCGGGGACCTAAGATGTTGTGGAAGAGGACGCCAGGGCGGCAGAAGCTTGGTTTGGTGTAGAAGGATATGATACTTATTTTAACCGTTGCGTATATTAGCTGCGACATATGAATCAAGATGCTTTGACCGAAAAAATGTGATTGACAGATGACCGCTGATATATGATTGGCTGAATTTAGGTGTTCAGGCTGACGTAGAACCTAACTGGCCTGCAGAAGATAATGGGAAAAAAAGATTGTAAAACAGGATTTTATTAAAATAGAAATTTTCTAACTTTTTGGGATAATATGGTCTGATAAAGAGAACATTTATATACATGTTTAAGCCAGAATGATTTGACATTTAAATCTTATTTCCCTACGACTTTAAGGGGTTAAAATGGATATAAAGTAAACCAAAACCGTGAGAAAGACTGCAGATGAAGCCCACAGCAGAATCCTGTATTCAGGATGACTTTTGTCTGAGTCCCTAACAGCTTATTCTGCTTTTATCTCGGTCATGGGAATATCTGAGAGGTCATGGAGCGGGTAACCCGGTCAGCCACTCAGGTGTCAGTGCTCATAGACTCTGAGCGGTTTTCTGCATGTTTACTGTTTGTTTTTCTTCAGGAAAATAGCAGTTTTATTTTTTTGTTTGTTTTTTCCCACAGCAGACAATCCTGTTTTTCTAAAACAATGATTGACCTTCATCATTAGACCTTTTCACGCTGATAGTGATGATATATGAGGTTAAACGTGAGGAATCTGGTTGGTGGGAGCATTCATCAGCCCCACTACAGACCTTAGGCTCAGAGTGGGCAACACATTCATGTTGATCTGTGTGAGACCAAACTGGTCACCAGCATGAGGAGGAAGACCCAGGCCGTTTGTTCTGACTGAGAATTCAAAATAAGTCCAGGATAGGCTGAAGTCATGCTCTGTCTGTTAGCCTTCCTGTTAGTTGCCATAAGTTTTGCTCTCTTTTTACCTTCAGTAAATAAGAAGCAGCCATCGTGTGGAAAATACAGTAATGTTTAAAACTTATCAGACGCTGAAATGAGGCAAAATCTCAACCGTTTCCCCTGCAACAGCAACTACTGTTTCATGTGGTGCATTTATAGATTAAAGGAAAATCCGCTCATATTCAGAATTCAAACTTCTCACAGTACTTTAAATATAGAATGATTACATACTGTTGAATAAATGATCAGTGTTTTTAATTCAGAGTAATTTTTCATGTGAATGTGCTTTACTGAGGCATCCATGTTTGTCAAAGAACACTACTGCCACCTACTGGTTAGTGACGCCACGGTGCGGGTATCGGCTGTTGATCAAGTCCCAGTGCTGTATCTGGTGTTTGTCACAACGCCATTATCCAAGTCATCTTGAAAACATTCTTCTTCCAAATGTTGGCTACATATTACGGGTTTTTCTCTGGCCAGAAGTTCGATGGCAAATCCTCCCTCTATCCAACGACCAACCCGGGCCCCGTGGAGGATCAGGAATCAGAAAGGTGGAATAACTCCTTTTTTCACTTTTACCCGATGTTTTCCAGATCCAGCTGCCATGCACGTGGGCATTGTCAGTTTCACTATAGCTCTGGTGAATTTCAATGGTGAAGTCCTCTGGGAAATCTTCAATAATTGTTGTTGATTGCAGATGTGTCTACAGTAGTAGTTCCCATTGATTTAGCTTGAAAGCGGGGAGAATGGCGCTAGGCTTACCGCACCGTGACGTCACTGCTGGAAGATGGCAGGAGGGAGGGGCTACTATATTTGGGCTGACCAGACTTTTCCTTTAAATTGTTTGATTATTTTCACCACTCTGAACGCCTTTATGGGAACTTTGGTGATATACAATAAAGCGCAAGCATGACTATAAAACAGTATCACAAATGAATTTCAATAGAATAAAATCATTTTCATCAAATTATATTCCATCAAAAACCTTGCTCATAATTTTTCATACTTTGAGAGAATTTCAGATTCTTTGGCTGTTTTACCGAATTAAAATGAGAACCGATAACCTGCTGGATGTGTAAACCTATGAGAACATCTGTAATAAGTGCTGAGGGGTCCAAAGATAAACACAACATCAAAAATCTGACATCAGAAATCTACTCAGGTTTATGTTTCTCAGTTACAAAAAGATAAACCAAAAACAACTCCGTGATAATATGTTAAAAACGGGAGTCTGTGTAAAGGAGACGCCGTTTAAACGCCTCGGTCTTTTGTATTTCCAGGGGCCCAGTCCCCTGCATGTTCCGGTTCTGACCCCAGTCTGAGGTGATAGATGATTTCCAGTCTGAATGAAAGGGAACAAAGAGAAAAGGCCATTGCTCTCCAGTGAACGATGGAGAATTAAATGGATGAGTGCTGCAATCTCGCCTAGCAGGCCCCAGGGAGACTTTCAGCAGAACAATCAGAGGAAAAGACGGTGAGGTGACAAGAACTCACCCCGCTCTGACTCTGACAGTCAGCTGGGTCTCTGGCCTGTCCTGCTGTGCTGATGGGAATAATCAAAGGCTCAATAAAAACCATGAGAGGTTTGCTTCCTGTTTAACATGTCCTCTTCAAGCTGTGATGATTATCGTCCCTGTGAGCGGCTTTTGTCATCAATATCTTCCCACCACACGGCTATAAGAGCCTGGGAGAAACTCCTTCACTGAGCAGCTAATGGGTGCACAGTGTAACTCACACCCGGTCCTTTTCAGATCCCCTGTAGGAAATAACAGAGCCATTACATGGAGTATGACTCTGGAGAAAATATGGGAGTGAAAACCCTTCATGTTTTTCTGCTTCAGCACACAATCCACTGTACATGTTGAATAGCTGGACTCCCTGTTTCCGTTTCGATATACTGCAGGTCATTTTCCACAGCTTCCTACCTATAGGACCATCACACGGCGTTTATTTAACCTTCATTTAAGTATTTTCTTTTCAGGTGCAGGTTGTTATAGTTAACCATTAATGTGAGGTCTGCCTTTCAGCAAGAAGCTTCCCAGGTTCCATTCCTGCATGGAGTTTGCATCTTCTCCTTGAGCAGGGCTGGACTGGGAGATGTTTTCAGGCCAGGAGTGACATGACTGATTTCTTAGGTAGTAAAATAAAATACTGCAGTACATCTACACCTTATGGACAAAGGACATTCTTTGGAGGACCAGAATGTTCACAGTTTGGACAAAGAAGACAGTTGGTTTGAGAGGAATGTGAAGGAAGCCATCTATGATCTTCATTAGGGATGCACGATATTGGGATTTTGGCCGATATGCTTCATATTTTAAAACTCATGTAGCTTATAACCCATATCTATACCCCATGTTAAAGCTGGACAAAAAATAAGTAGTCATTGAAAATAGCAGTTTTGTTATCCATTTCTGACACTTTGAAAAATAATATACTCAAATATATTTTCATATGCTGATATCAAATAGATTTTTAAAAACGCTGCATCGCATCTATTTTACTCTCAAAAATCTCGCGGAAATTTATCGTTTGTTACAAACTCTCGTGATATTTTGCAAATTTTGTGAGATTTTGTTAGTAAAATAGATCATACCGCTACAATATATCAACATATAAAAATATGGCAAATATTTGGTGATTTCGGGGATTTCAGAGCATAACGATGACATATAGCAATATTTCATTAGTAAAAGAGAGATTGATATGGTGTTTTATATGGCAATATATCAGCATATGAAGATATTGGGATATTTTTTACAGACTTAAATTTTTCCTTTTCGCTTTAGAAGTTTTGTAAAAATACGCTTTTGACTGTAGATTAAGTAGTATTTTTTTTAGACTTGTGAAACTCAGCAGTTGATCAAATATCGGGTTAAATATCGGGTTGGTATCGAGCGTCCCATATTCATCACTTCTTTTGACAATAATACCTATAGGGGCCGATTATATCGCTTCATCCCTAATCTGAAGTACAGGTGGATGGTAGGAAATTTCCTTTGGGCCTAGTTTGGTTGACATATACCAGGTCCAGCAGGTGATGCGAGGCATTAGGTTCATCATCAGCTTTTCTATGTTTCATGGCTGATAGTTAGCTTATGGTTTTCCTTTTATTTTCACCTTATTTTTATTTTTACTTTAGTTTGTAGTCCTTTGAGGTATTTATATCAAAATTGCACTTTACATAATGTTCAACATAACTCTCAAGCAGTTTCTCAATATCTGTACTTGTGCGTTCTCATGCGCTGGTGTCCTCGTGAAACGTACAGATCATCTACAGCCCGCCCAGTTATCTTTCTGTCCTGCTTAAGCACTTTAGTGCTCTTTATTGGCAATGTTTAAAGATCAAACCCACAGAGTTCAGGACAGGTAGGTGAGCTGTTCTTCACGAGATTTATGAAAGCAATCTGCACTTACCTCAGACGAGGCAAGGAAAGAACAGGGTCGAGAGGCAAGTTAAGACTTTTTTCATTGAGGCTCTTATTTTTTCTTAGGCCCCTGTCTGCCTGATGTCCCAGAATCTCCTCAAACGCTGGCATATGCTGAACTTTCTATGTATTTATTCCAATTCTGGGCGTATATATAGAGTATTCATAACGAGTCCAGAACTTCTGTCCAACGACAGCCTAACTTCTTCATAATGCACAGCAGCGTAATGCCCATCAAAAATGATGCACAAGCCAGTGTCCTGAGGGGGGTGCAATGCGCCCGGTCTGCAGAAAAAGATGTCTTTGATCGCGGTATTAACCTAGCTGCTGTTTACCGCCCGCCAAAAATGAAAAAAAAATGAAAAGCAAAGGTTTGCAGACACAGCAGATTGAGCGTCATGTCTGCTAGGAAGTTTGGTGGGCATGAACGCAGGTTCCACCCTCACCTTCTGGCTCAGAAGGTGAGGGTATGATGGGGATGAAGTCTGGAGGAGAACTGACGGTTTCCTCCTGTGAACCCCTTTATACCAAATCGCTGCCAATACGCCATTATACAGTAGCTGGAAGTTAGAAACACGCTCAGCGCCGTCTGGAACACGCCAGATACCTTGATATGTTGGAGAGAAGTTCTGATAAGTTACGCAGAAGTTATACTTTTTTACCAGAAGTTTAGGATAAGCTAGACGCCACGACTGATGAGGAACTGACACTGAACGTATGTCAACCATCAGATAGCTGACCTGGAACTGATGATGTAATTTTTAGCATGCTGTATGTATAAATCATCAAGGTGTGACAGGAGCTTTAGATAGAAAACATTGAATCAATCTGACTGGAATATCTGCTGAACTGTAAAGTGCCTTGAGATGACATGATGTGAATTGGCGCTTTAGAAAAAAACCCAAACTGAACTGAATTTAGGGCAGTTAAAGTAACTAACTGGGTAATTAGGACACCCTGACCTACTGGTCCTTCTGCCTCAGTGGAAAAAGTTCAGTGGGATTGGTAGAAATACTGTTTCTCTCCTGCTCCTCCAACCCTGCTCAGAACTATAGAGAAGAGTTAAAAAATCTTCAAGAAAAAAGAGAAAAGTTTGAATCCAAAAAAAAATCTGCCACCATTCATTTCTCCTTCCTTCACTCTGACAGCCACCCCGGCTTCATCACTGATGCTACTGTGGCTTTGATGCTGGGCCTCGTGTTTTTTATCGTCCCTGCCTACGGACCTGACAGAAAATACGGTAACAGCACTTCCTGACGAGATAAAAACATGATTTAGATTGTCTGTCTGTCTTGTTTCAATGCCTTGAGGGTCTGTGTTCATCAACCTTTAGATGTGTCTCTGCTTCAACATGCCTGACTCTAATACAGTAGTAGCCATTCAAAATTTTCCCAATTTCCTTGGCTGGTCCTTGGCTGATCCTTGGTTGGCCCTTGGCTGGTCCTTGGTTGGCTCTTGGTTGGCCCTTGGCTGGTCCTTGGCTGGTCCTGACATGGCTGGTCCTTGGCTGATCCTTGGTTGGCCCTTGGCTGGTCCTTGGTTGATCCTTGGTTGGACCTTGGCTGGTCCTTGGTTGATCCTTGGTTGGACCTTGGCTGGTCCTTGGTTGGTCCTTGGCTGATCCTGGTTGGTCCTTGGTTGGTCCTTGGCTGATGCTTGGTTGGCTCTTGGCTGGTCCTTGGTTGGTCCCTGACTGGTCCTTGGCTGATCCTTGGCTGATCCTTGCTTGGCCCTTGGCTGGTCCCTGGCTGATCCTTGCTTGGCCCTTGGCTGGTCCTTGGCTGATCCTTGCTTGGCCCTTGGCTGGTCCTTGGTTGGTACTTGGCTGATCCTTGGTTGGCCCTTGGTTGGCCCTTTTGCTGGTCCTTGGTTGGTCCTTGGCTGGTCCTTGGCTGGCCCTTGGCTGGTCCTTGGCTGGTCCTTGGCTGATCCTTGGTTGGTTCTTGGCTGGCCCTTGGCTGGTCCTTGGTTGGTCCCCTACAATTCCTCTTTAAACATCTAAAATATTCTGTCATGATTTGTGGACATTAATATCTAAAGAGAAGCACCATCTCCTGGTCAGACCCTGTAATTCAGTGAAAGGGCGGAGTCAGAGCAAAAAAAATATGCAAGAGGGGGTCACTGCAGTGGCTGTAAGTTGGAGGGGATTTCAATACCATTTGGATGGCTTTTGACTGGGAAGGGCCATTTTTAATGGCTGCTACTGTATGAGGTCATGCTGGCGTGGCAATTTAGCTTTGTGATTCAGGTGCATAAGACAAGGGACACATCTAAAAGTAGCAGGGCACTGGTCCTCAGTGATTGGAATTAGAGATCCATGGGATCCTGATAATTCCTCTTATGGACATCCCATGGTTGCCACAGAGATCCAGTAATGAAACAATATGTGGATCAGGGTGTAATAAGTCCTACAGTCCCACCATTGCATACACAGTCATTAATGTTCTTTAGAAACACGCCACATCCTGGAGAAGACCTTCTCCTGGCCACCACCAAGGAGCTCCAACAGTGACTGGTCATTGTTCAGCATGGACGTCAGTCCGCTTTCCCTTCGTCTTGCAACTTGAAGCTGCAGAGGCATCCTGCTATAACTCACTAGGAAAAGTCAAATGCTGAAGCCATCAGCTGGATGATTTTAACTTTCTCCCTGGACAAACCCAGAAGCAGAGGAAAGTCCAGGAATTGTGTTCCAAACCCCAAGCAATTTGCAAAGTTAAAATGAACTTCATATAAACTCAATGTGACAAACCAAACTCCTATCAGACTACCTCCCAAAACCAGTGCCCCAAACCCCAGACCAGACACCATAAATCTGGTCAACCATCATCTGGATTTAGTTTTTGGTCGTTCTGATTTAGTCCCATTTTAGTCCAATAATAGACCTCAAAAAGACTTTACAAACCCAGTTTTCAATTTCTTTTCAAAAATCTTAAAATTACGACTTTTCAACCAAATATAGACGTCAGTTGGATGTAAATCATGTCTTCTTTTCATCCAATTTTTGCTCCGAGAGAAAGTTGTAACATCCAGCATCAGTGTCAGAATCAGAATCTGAAATACTTTAGAGGGAAATTAACATGTTACATGTGTTGCTGTAAGTGAGTCATTTTGAAATTTGACTGACAAATGAATTATGGGGGAAAATGTGAGGATTATCATGTATCTTCAAAATGACACATTGCAGAAAAAGCTTTTTATAAAAGGTCAGTTTTTATCAGTTCACCAAATTACCACCAATTAAAAGAAAATGTAACCGAAAGAGAAATATAGAAATTATTTCTATGACATTCAGTCCATAAATCCAATTTATTCCAATACAATCTTGTAATAAGAGCAAGATTCAGATCATCACATGCAGACCAAACTATAAGGCAGAACAGCCATTTTTAAAACACAGTTAGGATTTTTGATCCAAGGCTTTGAACAGCCCTCAGAGTACCGTTCATCCATCCAAGAAAAAGAATATGCTGCTATAGGCTTAGACTGCTGGAGGACATAGGGACCCCTTT